>JAQFZO010000056.1:0-47744 GCA_034695885.1 Geophilus flavus
CATAGCATGCATGATGGCATCTCTCGGTGAATGGCGCCATTTTGAAACGCCATTTCGACAAGTGGCGTCGATATAGCACTGGGATTGGCTGAACAATGTCACATGACATAGTAGAGCACTAATACTTTAAAGTAGTGCAGTGATACACCCTCCAGCCAATCCGAATTTAGTCAGATTCTCGTTAAAAAGACTTTAACACTAAAACGAAATTTTGATGTCGTGAAAATTATTTGTTGCCTTTCATTGTCGTAAATGGAATCGTACGAAATTTCAGTAAGTCGCTAATAGTTCCAGTAATTTTTTTAAAAAGTTTTTCGACTTATAATAAAAAGAAAAAGAAGAAGAATGAAATGAAGTAACTTTTTTTAATGCAGTTTTCTCTTGATTTCTCAGTGCTCGACATCAATAAGAGATTTTCTTAGAATGCAATAGATAAAGTTAGCTATCTCTCGCTGACAAAGATATAGTGAAATTATTGGCCACTAGAGACACTTGGTGCTTTTGTTGAGTCAAAGTGATCCCCCCTTATCAAAGTGTGTCGCGTCATAAACTTTTCATGCCCATGTTTCTCTCCTTCTTTATTTTTTCTTGTGTTTGCAAACGAAATTTTATGCTCCTCCTGCACCGTTGGAATGAAGTTTTATTCCCAAGCTGATGTAGAACAATTCTACTTGTATAAATCTGGATCACTTTTCTAATCTTTTCCGCTATAAAAGTACATTGTAAATCTTTTTTCCTTTCTTTTTCCTCTGCCAGATGTTGTTTGCTAGATTTAGCCATAAGTTCTGATTAAGCGTCGTATTCATCGTCTTAAGATAGTTGGTTAGGGCCTAATAAAGCATCTAATTTACATAAATTTATAGTCAAAAAGTTTGGAGAAAAGCTTCCGCAGTTGTTAAAACTCTTCACTCACTCACTCTGCCGAGTCATCAAGTCGACCAAGTGTGTGTGTGGTCATTAAAAACCTGTTTTGTCCCAAGGGAATTTTGATTGTCGGCTGTTTGGAAATTGTAAATGAATTTTTATCTAGGTAATTTTCACTACTTGATTCACTTTTATTGTGTGTAACTCAAATTTACAGCTTGTAAACTCATCAGCAGTAATAAAGACAGCTTTTTACCCCCATCTCATGACTAATTCATGAGGGTATTAAACATCGTTAGACCTAATGGAATTTAGCAAGAAATATCGGTTGCGATGCGATGGACTTTTTTTTTGAAAACAATTTTTTCCTCCCCATATTTTACCTTTTTATCCTTTGTATTTTTTTTTTATTGTTAATTCGTGCGCAGGAAAAATTAGGCTGAAATAAATATTAGTCTTTTTGATATTTTAGTAAATTATACGCTTGACGCTATTGCTAATGACTTCTCATTAACATGCTGGAGGTAAAAGTGCGGGTGAAAAAAAGTTGAGTCTGCAGTTTGAATTTGTGCATTTGGAGTAATGACTCTAGTGGTGCAGCTAAGCAATTGGTGCGGGGAAATGTTGGTCGGTGTCGGTGGAAATGTTTGTTTTCTTATTGGAAAGTAAAAAAATTAATTTTTAATATAAAAAATTAATGTAAATGAACCTGTTAATGTGAATTTAAATTGAATGAGGTTGAATTTTTTATCCGCAATTGTATTAATTTGTTTTTCTTGTTCTTTTTATCTTTTAGGTAAGAAAATTTTTATTTAATTCATTAAGGGGGTACTTGTATACTAAATGGTAAGTGACTTTATTTTATTTTATTTTCGTGTTTAAATTAAGTGTAAATCTTACAAATTCTCAGTTGTGATAAGAGCAATTTATTAGGGTACTAAATTGTCCTTAATGGTGAGTTTGCACAGCCACTTTCTTATGATTATAAAGCTGTCTTATAATTGTAAGGTATAACTATAAGGTGGCGTTGCGCAGTACTTTTGTTAGGTTATGGTTTTATTCTCGTGTTAAGTATTTCAAGAAAGGTTTAATATCGTTATTAAAATGTTTAACTTGAAAAAATTACATTAAATTTTCCACTCGGGTAAATTCTTTGACCTTTAAACTTTGGAAATTCAAACCGCTGAAATTAAATACCTACGTGACAAGATGTAAGCTGACAATGTTTGAAGTTACAAACGAATCAATCTCATCTGCATGACCACAGGTGATGTCATCTCGCATGAATGACTGGATCATAAGAATCTTGCACGAGGTATTGATGAGTGCTGGTTTGTAAAGTAGTGCATTTTTTTATGTTTGAGCTTATACTTGACTGTAGTTAAGCATTTTGAAAGCTGAAGAGGTCATAAATATAAGAAATTGCTGCACAAACTCACTAATCTCATCTTGTTTTGTTTACTTGTGTGAATTTGATCTATAAAAATGCTCTTCAACTTAAAACTTAGTAAAACTTGCGCAATTGATTGCAGAAAAAAGTGTGTTCTATTCAATTCTATAAATTCTGCAATTGTACCATTTGTGGTTTGCGAGATTACTCGGTTTGAAAAATGCTGATGGGCTAAGCTGAGTACACACAAGCAAGCCTATAACAACAACAACGTCGCCCTCCAAACTGCCTGAAACGAATATAATACCATAGCTTTATCTGCATGTTGGAATTGACTTCCGGCATTTCTAAAATTGTGTTATCTCGCAAAGTACAGTATACAGAGGAACAATCTCTGAAAAATTGAAGAATTTAATTGCACACCCGATGCACTCAACTGTCACAACCTTGTCTCAGACGTCAACATAGGTCTGGGATTGACGTGGACGTCATAAATACGTGTGAAGTGCCACATGTATCTATTTTTGACGTTATATTTATGTCATATTAACAAACATGTCATATTAGGACGTGCCGGTGTTGACTGTTCTGTGGACGTCGATTTTTGCATGAGCTGGTCAGACTAAAGTGATGGTCCAGAGAACGTCCAACACTGACACGTCCGAGATGTTTTTTACTCCCTTAGATACATAGATATGTGTTTACACTTCAGATGTAATTATGACGTCTTTGGATATCCATTCCAGATTTAAATGTAGATGTCTCTGAGACCGGCTGTGCACAGTGGGCACCTTCTACAATCAAAGTAAACAAGTTTTCAAGACTATTGCTCATACAGACATGACGTCCATAACAAAACAATACCATTTTCGAGCTGTGAATTATCGGAATATTATCGAAACAGCCACATTTCCAACAAAGCCGTTCCACCATACACACACACACAGACAGAACAAACAAAACCCGAAACGGGAATTGCTACAAATGCCCACTAAAGTGCCGGCACGATCGTGTCAGTGATTGGGTGACCTGCTTCACCTGACAATCACCATCAATTGCGTAATCGATAAATCCTTTAATGATTATTGATGCCATCGAGAGATTTATTCCCTTTTTAAAAAGACGTGCTAAGTCCAATTTGAATCCACGTAACCCATTATCCGAGTCACCTAATCTCTTTTCTTTACTATTTGTGTAATTTATCGTCCCTCGAGACGAGCGAGCGCCTCCGAGGGCATAAGAATGGTAGTGAGGTCAGACACGAGGCCTTTACCAGACCCCAACTGAGCAATTAGGACTTGGTCACACAGCAAAACGAAAGCGAACTCCTAACGATGAATCGAGGCGTGCGTGGTTTTTTACGAGCTCATAAAGCCCAGCTATTCACCGACAGGAGTCGCCTCCACTGAGAAGCGACGCCGTGGGGGCAGCAGAGAAGGCGACCTCGGTGGGGTTGCTATCACACTGGACTCCGACGCAAATGACATTTGTAAAGGCTTCTTTGAAGCACTGGGGACCACTCGCTAGTTCAGTTAAACTAATAAACGAAATGCGAGCTGAAGGAATGTGAAGGAAAAAAACGGCTGTGATGAAAGTTGTTGATTTTTAAGATGGAGTGTCGAAAGAAAGAAAAAGACGCTCAGGGATTTCTCACCGGTTATATATACATTTGGATTTCTTTTAAAGTAATGAGTCAAAATAAACTTTTTTTTTCTATCTATCTATCTCTATCTCCCTCTTCTACTTTTTATTATTTTTCTTCTTATCGAAAGATGTCAAGAATTTTTTCTTTCCGAATTGCTTCCAAGGGTTTGAAATCGATAATGAGCACCTGCTCGGTTTTCAATTGTCGTGTGGAAGAGAAGGGGTCAGTAGTAGCATTGAAAAAAAAAAAAAAAAAAGGTACCCCTAGTTCTGTTTTTGAGGTCTTGCGATCAATTTTTTTTCTTCGACATTGGTTTGTAACTCGTATAGGACATCTGCTATTGCGTACTAGTTTTTTTGATGGCAAATGGTAGCATAGAACTTTTTTCTTTTTCTTCAAAGAAAAATCTCCACGATCGTATCGAGAGTGGAAAACTTTGGATTATAATACGAAGAAAGTTTTTTCCATTTTTTCCATCTTTTTGTATGGTTAGACTAATGTATGTAATGAAGAGCAATATATCGTCTCTGCTTGATGACATGGAGCAAGTTTTAATGCATGTTTACTTCAAGTGTCCGACCACGATTTTCAGTATCCATCAATAAAAATGAAAGTGCTTTCTTCAAATTGTTCTTTCCCATCTGCTTTAGTAGTTGCAAGAGTGAACGTGGATCTTCCAAACCTTTCTACTGAATTACGAGAAAGCTCTTACACTCTCAAGTTTAGTATGGGAGAAGAAAAACTTATGGTGCTGTGCGTGTATGTGTGTTTTTTTTTCTTTTTTTCCCCAACAAACCACTAAGCTTTTAAATATTATCCATCGAAAATCATGAGTGTAAGTATCAAAATGAGATGCTCTTAATGCGGTAAGTAATTTTCCAGCGGGGTTTTGGAAAGAAAAGTTGGATTTATGGGGGTTTTGTTGGAGAGTTTTTGGGATTAGAAGGATTGCCTAATGTTTGCCAATATCGGAGTTTGTCCTCAAAACGGTAAAGAGCAATTGGAGAGGGCATCTTTCGTGGGTAGGATATTAAAATTCTGGGTAAAACGCTCCCTTAGGAAATTAATCTGCCTCATATATGACGGTTGCTCGGAAGATTTAGTTGAAATTGTATTTTCTCAGCAATAAGACAACATTAGATGCACCTGTGTAATTACATTGTCTACTATATAGTAATAACCCTTTTCATTTGAGAATAGAAGACATTTCCGGGCGTGTTTCTCGCATTAAAATTCCATATACGCTTGCACGAATCCATAAAACATTGGCAAAGAATGGCTTTTAAATGTGTGTCGATAAAAAAAAAAAAGCCGAGTCCAGAATTTAAGCAAAAAAATTATATATTTTCCATTTTTCCACAAGTGAAGCAGAATTTTTTTTAACTCCCAGCAATGCTTTATACATAATTCATTCGATTTTGCTTTTGGCTCCCTCTTTTTTACAGTATTTAATTTTAAACATTATCTAATATTTAGATGTCGAAAAATAAAATTATTTTTCCAGTAGTGACATTATTTTAATGCTTAATGCCAGATAAGGGTTTGTATTGATTAAAATTTAAGCTTGCAAGAGTATCATTTTTAAAAGTGCAGCCAGAGGGTGAAAAAATAAAATAAAATGGAATAAAAAAAATTAAAAAGAAGAAAAAGGGGGAAAAAAAGATCACAGGAAAAAGAGATCACAGTCCATGATAGATTGCCTTGTAAACGGGACCGTGGGGAGCCTAAGGGACGACGCCGGAGTTGATCTATTCCTTTGGGAAAAGCGCTCTTCGACCGTACCTCGCGTGACAAATGATACATGGTAGTCTAAGACGTGCAGAAAAGCGCATAAACTTCTTGTTATAGTCTCACTTTACATCATTTTGTTATACATTTTGATTGTGTGTTGTAAACGACACCTGTTCCAATGGTTTAGCAATCAATTAAACAAAGGACGAAGCAGCAGTTGGGGAATGGGGATATTTGTTCTTTGGGATATATTGAATGAAGGGGCTGAGTTCCGAGTTGTTTGACTTTAATATCAAATTCTTTGCAAACGGTTTTTCAATTGAATTTGCTTTGGGGGTTTGCTGGATCGCCAAAGAAAAATCCATAAGTCCAACATTTTTTAAATATTTTTTAAGCATTTTATCCGTTTTTATCAAAAAAAACATCATACTAAAAGATGGGAATATATTGTTCACGTTACACGTTCATCTATTCTAAGTTAAATATACCGTTAGATAATAGTGTTGTACTGTAGTCATGTTCACCTATATAAATGGGCATGATAAAAATCTCTTCCAGATCAGCTCGTGCATCCAAATTTCATTTTCTTCATCACTGAACAGTAACACAAATCCACTTACACCTTGTCTCCTTTCCTGAAACGATCTATAGTCTTTAATCAGGTTTTCCATCCTTAGATTTATTTTTAATAATCCATTTCATTCGTAATTTTATTTCCTCTCTTAATGAAAATGGATTTTTATTTCATTTATTTAATCTACGAAAATTTTGACGCATATTTCACGAGGAGATTTCTAAATTGGTTTCATCAATGTTTAATCTCACTCGTTTTATTAATATCTACGATCGATAGGCCTATATTTATTAGACATTCATTCATTCATTTATTTACTTTACTCAGAAACACAGAAAGCAAATGCTGAGCAGAATAATAAGCCGGCCGTACTTTGAGTTAAACTCATTTCTATTTACAAGAGATTAGGTTTGTAGTTTGATGAAATTTTCACGTCAAACTTCAAGCTATAACATGCTGGAAACTACACGTAGGCGTCTTTCTGAATTTGATAGGTCGTCTACCTTATCTAAGTGGAGAACGGGTTTATGCAGATACCAAAACAGGACTGACGCAATTTAATTTCGTGAATTTGCTACCAACTTGCACAGTGCACACACCTTGAAGACGAGCTGTTACGATGAGACGTAGAAAAATTGATTTCAGGCTGATGAAAGGTTAAAGATCGTTTGCTTCAGTTATTTCAACCTTTTTCGAAAATTATTTTATTAATTTTTTTTTTCTCTCTCGTGCACTCTCCGTGTCTCTTTAATCTTAAATGAATTGATACGAAGAAAATCTCGTTCCTTTTCAGTGGAATGTTAAATATTTGCTATGACGAGTGGTTTACTTTGGAACTCCAATAATAAATCCAATAATTCATGAGGATGGTGTGTCTTAAAAGGGTTTCTCGTGCGAATTAAACGAGGAAAAAAATATTAGGCTTAAGAAAGTCCTGCAAGGAAAACATACTCATCATTTATTCTGCTCGTACGTACAAATGTTGGATGGAAACAACAAGGTTTCGAGTGAAGTGAATGAAATGAAATTGATCAAATTAACATTTCGGTTTGCATGAATTTTTGATGCAACTGCAAGTTCATAATCCTGCTCACTTGTCACACAGAGTTAAATTTTTCATTTGTATCGGTTGAGTTCGTTTCGAAAATATCATTTCTAGTGCTTATAAGCATTATTTTTGGGTGCATGGTTTTGAGAAGTTTGGGAAATTTAACCCTAAAGGTGAATGATTTTGGCATTGTATAAGAAAGCTGAGAGAAAATCAAACAGAAAGCAAAGCGAGCTTTGACTATTGGACTCTTAGAGCAAACAGTTTTTCAGTTGGTTTGATTTGAACGTTGTATAACTTGTGGTTTCACAGCCTCAAGTCAGCGATTCCCATCATGCCTCGTTGGCAAAAGAAATAAGTTTATTGAAGCCAGTTCTTGCACGCCTCTGGATCCATCGGGGATTTGCCGCTGTAGTCAAGTGACGATTGTATCATGTTGACACAGCAGGCTTCATGGCGCCTGCCTCACTAGGCCTTTCTTGCCAAGTGAAATGGGGAAACGACCGAGTTAAAAAGAGAAAATAATTTCGCTCCCTCTGGTCCATTCCGGAATTTGATATCATGAGCTTGATTTTCAGACCACCTTTTTTTTTTTTTTTTTTTCTTTTTTTTCCGAGGGTACGCGTTTTGGGCATCATCTCCTGGACGTATATAATGGAAAATATACTTTTTTTTATCCCAAATCTTTTTTTGGTTTGTTTGTTTGTTTGGGTGAAGAAAAATATGGGGATGAGAAGGCACCGAAGAGAGATTATAGGATTTAGATGAGAATTTGTATCTTAGTAAAGGAGGATGGGAGAATAAATGATATTATTTTGGGGAGTAAATGATATTTATTATTGCAAGAAAAAAATTCAATAAAAACAAGTCAAGATTTTTTTTTTTTTTGTGTGTGTCGGTTAAAAGTATAAACAAGATGAAATTATAGGATGTAATTCGTGTGTAAAAACAACTCTTTCTAAAAACAAGTTATCAATTACGTTTGTGTAATATAATAAGTGTTAGGATTAGAAAGCACCCCCTTAAACTTCACCGCGTAGCACGGCAACGCAGGTAAGCATTTCTGACAAGAGTGTATCAATTTTCTGTAATTCTGTTGCGGGCGGACGGCACAAATACGTAAATTGGATTCGTGATTACAAACATTAAGCTAATGCAAAGTATGCGAATTGAAATTCAGCGGAATATTTTGATTAATTCAACCTGTACTTTTCATTAATGAGAGACATTAACTAGATTCGTACACAGGTTAAATATTTAAATGTTTGCTCTACAAAGGTATTTAATTATCGGAAAAAGAGTTTTAAAATGTCATTTATCGATATATCGAAATAACATTAAAACCTACTTGCAGAAATTCAAAGCCGCAATTTATATCGACGTTTGAAACCATTTAAAACAGATTTTATCGAAAGAAAAAAAATTTAATCAACTCGAATGTCTTTAAAGTGACTGGCCTTTCAATATTCACCTACTAATCGTTGCAGAATCCAATAGAGATGAATAAGTTTTATGTTGAAGAGATTTTGTATCGATTTTCTTAAAGCCCTTTGTAAGCTTGTAGAAATGCATGCATGGTGCAGTTCTGGAAGGGAGAGGGGGAGAGGGAAAAGCAAAGGAAAAAGGAACATCACCGTTGGAATTTTAATGAGCCTGCTCAGTGTTGAGGGAACGGGGGTTTGTCTTTAATCCAATTACAGTTGGCAGAGGATAATGGGTCTTGTTCTTTTTTTGTCCATAAATCGGGCGAATAGCGTGTGGTGGTGGTGGGTTAGGGTTAGTTGTTTGGAGAAATCAGAAGTTTTTAAAAGAATTAATTTTTTCGAAATTAAAAAAAAAATTAATAAAAGAAAAGAAACGGAAGAGGAAAAAGAGAATTAGGAATGCGTGTGCGAATTCTTTTGGGTGAATCGTTTGTCATTCATTTGGAAAATGCTGCGAAACAAAAAGAAAATTCATGCAAATTCGGTTCATTAATTTTACTCGGCGATGATTTGCGCATGCTCACGACGTCGAAGGATGGCAAAGAAGAAATGAATATTCTATTGATGACTCCGGTCGACGGGAAATTAGTCGGGATTATTCTTTTTTGAGCTCGTTTTAATGACCTTTTGTTGTTGCCCAATGGTGAGACTGCGATGGGAACAAAGAAATCGAGATAATTTTTTTTTTTTTTTTTTTTAGATATAATTTTGATCCGTAAAGGGGGCGTAAAGTAGTTGGCCTAGGGAAAGAAGGTTCACTCATCTATTGCCGAACGTAAAGTAGGCAAGTCGGGCCTGAAATCCTCCAAGTGCACATCCATGGTTTTCTCAGGTAGATTCTCTCGTGACTCATAAAAGATGGTGTGCAAGGAGGCAGACAATAATTTTGTTCCTGGTCTTAAAATGTTGACTGGAGAGAGGTGATGGAAAGCGTGCGAGTCTCCAGTCGCATGAGTTGGACTCTTAAGGGCCACTTTTTCAGATAAAAGTCCCAAGTTCAAATGAAGTCGGCACCGATGCGAAAATGCAGCAAAGCGAAATTAGTGCAAAATGCAAAAGTGAAAGGGAAATATCGTGTAAATGAATTTTAATTACATTTTCTAATAAACATATTTGTGGGGAAATATTTGCTAAACTTGCAAGTCAAGCATTAATTACTCGCGTCTATTTTTCTCTTAACTCGCTTCTTATTGTTCCCTAGAGGGCGATGTAAGTGTAGATCATAAAAAGGAACAAGTTGTTTTCATCTTTTCTCCTTTTTTCCCCTTTTTTTCCTTTCTCCTCTCGTGCTGTGCTGTGCTGTCTTTTATATATAGAATGAGACCACCATTCTATTCTATGCCAAAGCAATAATATCATACATTTTTCTAAGAGAACATTACACAAAAGTTTGCCCTACTTTGTGAAAATTTTATTTCACACCGTTCTTTCGTAATGGTAATGACCCAAAAAAGAAAAGAATAAAGAAAAAAAAGAAAATAAAAAGCAATAATGACTCGTAATTAATTTTTCATCTTCAATTACTATTTTCTCCCCTTTCTGAGAGTGGAAAAAAAAGTTTTTATTTTTTTTCGAGTTTATAAATGAACATGTTTAATTTTTCCCTAAAGAAATCAGGGTAATGAGCTAACTATTTAAGACTGTGCTGTAAAACCGCAGAGGCCGGATGAGATTTTTGGTCATTATTTTTCCCTTTTCTTCTTCTCATGTGTTGTTTTCTAAGTGCAACTCGCGTTGGGCGAGAGTAATGGAATAGAACTTCATCAGCGGCAATCTTGCTTCTTCGTGTTCAGACTCTTTTGCCTCACTTCTCACGGCAAATAAACTGTGCGGTAGACGCTCATTAGTTGTTATTAGGCAGCCCTATGGCCATAGCATGGAAATTATATTTGCTTTTGTGAGCAAGCCAACAGACTAGTGATTAGTTGGTGCACTGGAGCAAAATTGTCACTTTTTATATTAAAGTGGTTCATTTGGTTAGGTTATTAAGTCAAGTAATAACTGTCTTATCTTAAGATGATAAATAGCTCCTCATTGCAATTTTTTCCCCTTTTTGAACGATAGGATAAGATATTAAGTTTTTTTTCTCTCTCTCTCTCTTTTCCCTCCTTCGCTAAACTCTTAGTTTTTTTTTAAAAAAAATTTAAAATTAAAAAAAAAACTTCTAAAAAGAAATTATATTTTTTTATTGTTTTAAATCTGAAGTTAATTGCTTCATCTCGTTAAGAAGTTTGCTCAGTTCCCGTGAAGGAAGAAGGAGGAAGAAGAAGAAGAAGAAGAAGAAGGCCTTAAGACATTGCTATGCTGCTCGAGTGATTGGATGTGTGTTAGAGGAAAGTTGCTGGAGGTGATAGCCAGGGTAATTAAGACCAAGTTAAGACTGGAGGAAAGGACCAAAAGGTATTGGTCGGGTAATGAATTCTCCCCTCCCGCAACCGGGCTTCGCAAAGACATCACGTGAATTCTAAGACTCGTCTTCATGGTCACTAATGTGGGCTCAGAAGTAGTTGGCTTGAGGTCAAACGGACCCATGTGGGTCCTCAATGGATTTAAAAGGTTTAATTTAAAGAGATGTTTGGTTAAGGAATAAAAGAAAGAAAAAAAAGTTTTTGCCCTTTGATGTTGGCCGATCGATGAGAGTTGAATTTAAAATAAAGATGCGGTATGGAACGGACAGTTTAGCGTAATGAGACGGCAGTTTCCCTCGACGGTTGGTTGGGTCGGTGGATGCTGCTGCTGCTGGGAATGTGTAGCGGTGGTTGGTGCGTTTTTAATGACACCCACATTAAGATAACGCCAAGAAGAGGAAAGAGGGAGGGAGAGAGTGGGGTAGGATATGATGGTGTTATTCGCACGTTATGAAGGTTATGCCGTGATGAGTCACTAATTGCACCGAGTCGGGACGCGCAGCTTGTGGCTCTGTACTCGCTTTGCGTATGTAGTGTGGTGGCTGGCTGTCTCTGGCTCACCTTTTTAACACCTGGATTTGAAATGGGAGTGGAGAAAGTGTGCGGTCGAAATGTTGTAATTTATATGCAACGAAATTCATGGAAGTTTTATCAAGTTTGTTAATAATGCGCGGTTTTGGTTTGGAGTTGGGGGTTGGAGGAGTAAGTCATTTGGAAGAAAAAATGTGAGGAAATAAATTGTATCCTGGAAATTGAAGAGCCACTATTGGAACATAAAAAATAGATGGGAAAAGAGACGATTTCGTACATTATTTGTGACCTTGTCGTCTCCTTCACACTTGTGGGCACGTGGTCATTTAGAGGGAGTGCGCTGAACCTCTCTTCATCCCTAGTAAATCGCTCTGTTCTCTTGTCATTTCACCTAATATGTGAACGAAGCATCCGTGCAATGCTTCGACTCATAACGAGAAGTGATCGGTGTTTTAGCGCCATTCCCGCTTCTCGTAGAACGTGACTACATTTCTTCTTTTTTCCTTTTTTCGTCCTATATTTTCCTTTATACTTCTTGTCCCATTCGTTTTCCAATTTCCACTCGGTGTCACTGGCATTCTCGCACTTCATACTTTAAAGTAGAGGCAATGCCAAGGGTTATAAATAGATCTAGTATTTTTTCTCTCTCAACTCTTTTATTGGTTTTCCTATAAAATTGGGTCGATGGTTTATTTTTTTACTCTTTTTAATTTTTTTCCATTTTTATTTTATTTTATTTTTTTATTTTTACTAAAATGTTCTTCAATATATATGTTTGTGCGTGTGAGTAAATGGTGTATAAAAATCCAAATAAAAATAGAATATAAGAGTGCGAATGAAGAACCGCATGTTAGCGGACATAAAAAAAGTAGGAAAGAATAATTTCACGTCCACTTGAACCCTGCGTGTTGTTTACTTAGATCTTTATAGGACATCAAAAGGAAGGAGATCAGAGTGGCAAAAGTGTCTTTTCTGCTGGTTAGAAGGATTTCCTGTTAGTGTAGAAGTAGGAAAAGTGCCTCTCATAAAAGACAAGTTGAATGAGGATCATTTTGACTGCAAGCGAGGCAATACACTTTAAGTAGGGTCGCACAATTAAAGAAAGAGGCCTCTAATTGGCCACCCAAAGAGGATTACATCTACGCTTGCCCGCGGCTGTGTCAGTTTTAGTCGACGTGTTGTGGTGAAGAGTGCGATTAATAGACCGGTTCGAACGGATTCATGAATAAAGCATTGGCTTAAATAGTCTCAATCTATTTTTCACCTTTTAATTTTTATTATTATCGACCACCAAACTTTTAACTACGTTCTACTAACTTATCAGAGAGGTCGATAAAAGTATAAAGGTGAGCGTGAATGGGTTACAGAGAAGATAAACCGAAGGTTTCGTTTATCAATATTAAAACATTGATACATCAGACGACTGAAGGGAAGATTTAATTCGATTAGAAGTCTTCACGAATGATTTGGTTTTAATGTCTTAACTACACTACACAGAGAGATCATCAGATAATCCAGTTTCACAATGATTGAATTTAGTCGAGTTTGAAAAATGATACGGCGCTATAGTTTATGGAAACCAGAATCAAAAATTAAATTCTTTTCTTTTATAATTAACAAATGATTGGTACGATGTGTCATTGAATTTCCAACTGTTAAATCACTCAAAAGAATTAAATGATAAAAAATTTAAGTATATTATATTCTTCTATTAAACGTCAAAGTTAAAGTGGAGTAGTACATGAAAGGTCTTGTGTGTTTTGCTTGTCACAATTTAAATGACAAATTAAAGTTTTGAGTTTGAAAAATGATTTAATACATTCTCCAATAATTGTATAAAGTAAAATAAATCATAAAATAGATTACGAATGTTAATACAGACAAATAGGAGAGTAGTACAGATTTCTGATTTCTGTGTGGGGATTAAGCACGATTTATACTTTGTGCGGTGATAAGGTGGTGTTAAATGATGTTGAATGTAATTGGGATGGATACGGTTCAAGAGGAAGGTTGTATACCACTAAATCCTGCGACATAAATCATTAATTTGCTTGGTTTGACATAATAAACTTAGTTGTCGTGCGATCACGTTCATATACATGTCTGCATAATGAATCTGTGTACGCAGAGGGCAAAAGATATATGGAGCGAACGTTGCAAAAGTTTAGTAAATAAATGTCTTATCACAAAGACGGACGGAAATAAATTAACTTGTTTTTAAAGAAAGGTGTGTAATCACCAATAAGCCGATGGAATTAGTAGTTACAGTGTTTATTTTCGCGCTCATTGACTAATGGTTTCAGACTGGAATCATCAATTAACCGTTCCGTGAACAACCGCCAAATCCGCTTAGGTAAAGCGATGCACCTGATCAAAATGGGTGAATGAATTTTTTGTTTTTTAAGTCGGGGCAATTGCGAGAATTAAATGAATGTTGCTAGTTATCTGTCGGTCGAAAGTGAAATGCGAGTTGGAACAGTTATCTGTATCCATCTGGAGTTTGGTAAAAGCTTCACCCATAAGCTTGTTTAATGACAAAATGAATTAAGTTTGAAAAGCCAGTTTCCGCCTCACAAAACTTGCGTGAAATCGACAAGAGGAGCAAGCCTGCTTTTATGACAGACAGGGCTGCAAGGAAGATGGAGGATATAGCAAGTTGAGAAGCGCTTAATATCTAATTTTCTTATGTCTTTTAATATGCAATTTCGGCAAGAATTTTTGGCAACATTTTTCCACTTGGGAAAGGAGCCAAACTCACGATTTAATAACATTGCAGATGAGTTTTTGTATCACTGGACGAGATAAATGCTCGATATTAGCCAGTACACCGGACGAATGATAAAAATTGCATTTCTCCAAAGCTAAAACACCATCATAAACATATATAAAATATAAAAAAAGTGAAGACGGAAAAATATTGGAACGGAATACGGGAATAAAAAGGGCAAGTGAAATGCGGGGAGTGAGTTTTTGAGTGGTTTGCCCACATATCGATCAGAGGTTGTTTGCTAGAGAATTTCCACTGATACCTCCTCCCGCAAGAGGGCGTCTTCCGGAAGGTTCCGGGTCGCGAAGAAGCAATCAGATAAGAGTGACTGGGAACACGGTCTGCTGTGAACATCTCCCGTCTCCTTTTGCCCGTCTCTCACCATAGTTCCGTGTCACGCCCTCGAGGCGGAATCATCTTAGAATATATTTCACATTGGCTGCGTGGGCGGCACTTGGTCTTGCAAAGACGTTGAATATGGTATAACGATAAAGAACTTGAAATGGACTTTATATGTTAATGTTATCAGTCGAATGAATGCTGCAGTTGAAAGAATTGTTTTTCTAAAGAAAAAGCAGATCTTCCAATTTTGCCGTAAGGTTTTCCCCTTTTAAGTTGTATTTATTTTGGACATTTTGATATTTTTCCGTACAAAAATTGTCTCAACTGTTTATTTGAATTGCAAATGTCTGCGAGAAACTTTCTGCAAGTGGCAAATTGTATTTTCTTTCACTCTTTTTTTTATTATTTCCTTTTTAAAAGAAAACGAAATTATTTTGTTCCTAAAGTGGAAAAAGAACTTGAGGACATCAGGAGAGATGTAAACAACCTGGAAAAGTACATACGTCAAGTGTTTAGGCAATTTTTGGACAATTTAGCTATCAGTTTTAATTTAATCGATGATTTGTCAGTTGTTGTTGCTGCTAGGAGAAGAAATGCAATGTAACCTCTTTTCCTCGGTTCTTGTTTTTGTCGGAAAGAAATCTTAGAAGTTGTATTTCCTTTGATCCTGCTTTCCTGCATCGTCTGACAACTTCTCCAAAAGTGGTTCTCGAGTCACGAAAAAGAAATTCAAACGCACAATGCTTTCATTTAAAGTAAATTTCTGCTTTAAATAGCAGACGATAACGAAAGTGCTCGAATTAAATCGAATTAAAACATTACAATATTTATTCCTTAATAAATGTAGGCGAAATACTCAATAAACGTCGTAGTTTGTTTTATTTTCCAGGTGAAGGGCATCAAGCCATTTAATCTCAACCACCGATCACTTCTGCTTTCCTTTACAGTCACGAAATACGAGTAACTAATTAGTAGCGAAACATCGCAGCAAAAAAAGATTGAAATGTTTGAAATTCACGCAATCCGTTTTTTTGTTGTTGTTGCCATCACGTTTGTTTTCAACAGTTTTATTGCCGCACCACCGAAGCATAGAAAAGAAGGCAAGGTTATATAAAATGGCGTTTGATTTACGCCTTTTCTGCCTATTGGGAAAAGGGGTAAACTGTCGTGATGAACGGGCGCGGGACTCAGTGGGAGTCTCCCATTTTTATTCCAACTTTGATTTTGCCCCATCGTTTGCGGCGAGGGAAAGTCCCCAGTAAAAAAAACTTTTTTTTTCTCGTGGATTTTGCACTTAGCCCTGGAGAAATGTGTGTTGGATTTTTATGTTTCCGTAGTTTTTCCAGTAGGAAGTTGTATGTGAATTTTATTGCTGCTGAAAATGGCACTTTTTAAGATGTTATATCTTAAATTTTCCAAGAATGATTTTTTTTTATTTCTTTTTTTCTTTTTATGTCGAAGTAATTACACGGATTTCTCCTGCTGTAACACTTTATCTAAGTTGGAAGTAATCAATGACATGGGATTGGTGTAGGTGTGGAAGTGGGTGGGTGTAGTAGGTACGACGACGACTCGTGTGTGCGACTCATGAGCTCAACACCCAATATGTGACAGATGGCAGCAGATGCCGCCATGGGCGCCATGTGTAAGCCGTTTGCCAGAAAAGATGCTGACTTAGAGAAGAAGTGATGATAAGTTTGCGTGATAACTGTGCAGTTCATTCATTCTGGACGATTGTCCGGGACTGGGAGCTAATTTTGAACGTCGCGATGATATACACGCGTAATAACGTCGAGGACGAGGCCAAATAGATTTAATTTGCTCGTATGTTTGTAAAGAACTCATCTCTGCCCGTTTTTCATTTCGATGTATTCAATCCCTCGACTTTAGACATTTTTTTAATTTAATATTTCTTTAAGTTTCTGAATTTGAATTTAAATGGATTTGTCAATAAGACTCTTTTTTCCATTTCTGCAGATCAAAGGGAATTTATAAGCAGAAAGTAAATAATAAATAAATAAACAAGGAATGTATAAACGAAAGAAGAAGGAAAAAAAACAGGCTAAAAGAAAGCCGCTGGGATTTTGTTTGTGGGTTTTAAGGAAAACATTCCAGTTGTCAGTAGGTTTGAGTCGTAAGAGAAGAGTAAATGAAAAATTAAATGAAATGTCATTGATGCACATTGAGTTTTGGTTGTTCTTTTTGTTTGGTTTTACCGTTTCTTCCTCAAAATATTGATTCAGTTGATACGAGATTTGCCCGTTGACAAGGGTATTTGACGAGGGAAAAAGGGGCACTGTCAGGACTCCCAAATCACCAAGATGGGCGAATCGATAAAACCGTCATGCCTGATTAGATTGACATTCATGATTCAAGATGTGTGATGTTGTTGGCATGCATTCCAATTGCATTTCTACGTCCATCCACTACAAACGACTTAAATAACACGATTAGGTTTGGATGATGCGATGATAACGGCCCGTGCACTGCACTTTTCGTGGTGTAAATGATGTTCGGTGTAATTTGAAGTGCTGTCAAGTGGCTTCCTTTCGTTAGTTTTCTGATTGATTGCAAACGTTAATGTTTATGTTTCCCCATGTTTGACACCATTCAAGACCTACAGTAAGATGTCATCATACTTTAACGCATAAAACTTTCAGTGTATCTTACTCGCCATGTTTGATGTCGCCATTTACATTGTAGAAATTGAAGTAAAGGGAAACATGATTAAAAATGTATGCATCGAAAAATATTTCTTCCTCCTAAGTTATTTTGTTGTTCCAAAAAGTTTGAAGTTTGTGTTTTGTGTGTGTGGGAAAGTTTAGAAAAATATTTTGCTTCTTTCTTGGTCATTTTCAAGGACTGTAAAGAGGCCTGGACGTCGAGCAAACACATAAAGCTGTGCTGAGCGATAAGACGGCTTAAGTGCCCAGTAGGGGTTAAATGTTAGGCCACACGGTATGCGTATCGTGCGAAAAGCTCTTATTTGCATTGAAATCATTCAATGACTTGCCTTACATTTATCTCGAACTCCTTTTCTTTCTTTTTCGTCTGATACACGATTCGTGAGTTTGCATTTGGCAGCGTGTTTGCTTTTCGTGGAATGGAAACAGGCTGTCCACTCTTGAATGTAAATAGCGAGCAGAGTTAAGCAACTCGAGATTAGATTCTCTGTTTGATTTTATTCACTGGAAAACAGACATGTTTACCCATCTCTATTGTACTAATTCTGTGTGATAGAAATGCCATAATATTTCTTTGCTCGATGAAATTCGAGTACAATCTTAAGGATATTCCGATGAACTTTTTAATTGGATTTTCAAGTGCAAACTCCACGAGTTGAGAGTATTTTCGAAGCAATTTAATTAAGAGTAAATATGATTTTTTTTTTCTTTTAAAGAAATATTTCTTGATTTTTCAATGAAAATCTGAACCCACATTCTTTTTTTTTATTTTGGTATTTTTTGAAATCGACACCCTTAAGAGGATTTTTTTTAATAAAAAAACTCTTTCATGCAGATTGATTTTATTCTTTCATAAAAGATAACGTTCTATTACAATTGTACCATTTTTTAAAACATTTTTTTCCTTAATGTATAATTTTTTTTTATTCCAAGAGTTTTTTCTCGGTTTGCAATTTACTCCTTGTTTGTTAGATAATGGAAATTGACACATGATCATCCATGCATGATCTAAAATAATGAGTAAAGTGAAAAAGAAGAAGGGGAAGGGAAAAAAAAGTTTCCATAAATTTTTTTTTTCTGCATTCTAACTTCTCTTTTTTTTTTTTTGGAATTTCATAAAAGACCCCATTTTAATTTTTTCTACCTTTTCTTGGTGTTTACTAAGAACTGCAGTAAATTTTTTTTTTCGACTTGAAAAATTGTTAGGTCTAAGGCTATTAAAGTGTGACATGTTTAAGAGCCTGGCAAAGAAAGATAAAAGTTAAAAGGTAGACATATTGGACATAAATTTTTTTTTTCTCTATTTCCTATCAAAATGATCGACACTCACCCTTCATTTTTACAACTGTAAGTCTAATTTTTTACGAGCTAAAACAAAAGATATGACATGTTTTAATCTATCGAATAGATTGTCTCGTTTCCTCTTGAATGATGGGAAAAATTGGATCCCCATTTTGAATATGTTCCTCCGACGTATGGTGATCGATAAGTAGACAAAGGAGTGGCACAAGAAAAATGATTGGTTCCATATATTCTTTGAACTTTCCAATAAAAGCCCATTTGAGCGTTACTTCCATCTCACTATACCCAGTAATCACCTGCGAGCGATCCACTGTGCAGTGCATTAACTTCTGAACTTGAGGAGTCTCCAACTCGTAAAGAAAACGTAGAATAACTACCTTAAAACCTTAAAGGGCAGATTGACGTTGCTCTTTTATGCCACTTAATGGGAAATTTCTCAATTTATTCATCTACGTCCATTGACGAGAAATAAAAGGTGTTGGAAGGATTAATGCCAAATACGATACGGGGAGTTGAAGGATGGATCCAATCAATTTCCTCTTTACAAACTATAAATGTGCCAAGTTTAGATCTCTTTAAAGGTCTTACTTTCCTTTCCTGTTTTTTTTTTTGTGTGTGTGTGTGTGTTCGTGAAAATGTCAATGGTCTTTTTACACTATGACATGAAGAGAGAAGTGGAATTAATTTCAGTTGTCATGGATACAAGTCGGGGGATGGAAGATTTCCTGCTCTAATCCTCCTAAATGCCCTTGTACTAGGCGCCCATTTCTCTCCCTCCACGAGTTCTTAATCTGAGCCGGGTATCTTCTTGTCAGTGGCGCTTTACAAGGAGCAGCTTTCTTTGTTGTGACCATTGGAATCGGTGGCTTCTTTCTCCGTAATGTCATTTTAGTGAAGTTTGCGGTGCTCGACTTAATGTTATGAAGCTGGCGGTCGACGAAGATGAAACGATGTAAAAAGCGCAAGAGAAGCGGCGAAGGGCTTCACATAGACATTGCATAGTTTTATGAGTAGAACCGATGCATTTGCCTTGTTGGCAATGATTGGGGCATCAGCATGAGCATGTGGGTAGTTGGTTTTATGGGATCGTGTCTTTGGAGACAAGATAATGACTATTCCAAAGTACTACTTTAAAGCAGTGGCTTGGATTTAAGAAACCTCGAGGCCGTGTTCAGCAATATTTAATGAACGAGGTCTTCACTTCACCGTTGCTCGAATATTGGATTTTTGCAGAAACATCAACTCGAGTTGCTGTTTATTTAGCATTTAGTTCAACCGATGCAAATGAGGTCAGTTCATGTGGATGAATCGCTTTAAAGAAAATAAATTTTACATTTTAAATGAAATTTTAAATTCAACGCATTTTTTCCGTGACTGCCTCAAATAAATCTCCCATTTTTTCCCTTTTTTTGTGGTATACGTCATTTAAAATTCACAAACCACTAAAGAGTGAATTTTTCTTATGTTAAAAATATTTTCTTTCCGCGTTTTAGAGAATTATCTATATCTGTCATCGGTTGCTAGGCAACGCACACCCTAGTTGGTCGGCAGTTATTTTCCAGTGTGCTGCACATTCAATACCTATCAAAGCATTGATGCTCAATGGAAAGAAATGTATCACGACTTTTCCTCTATTTCTCGTGGACCATTCTATGCAACGGACGAGGCACTCGAACATCAAACGCTTGCCAAGTTTAGTCGCCTGTCTTCATTGCCAATTTTTTATTCCTTTTTTTTATTTTCCTCCTCCTACTTATTTTTTTTATTTTTTGGCATGGCGGTTCGCTGAACTATTGCTTAAGAAGTTGGCAGTGTGTGATTCCATCTCACAATACAATTTTTGACTGTGAAAAGTGACAGATTTGTATGGGAAATGACAGGCAACGATTTATTACACGTAGCTTATAGGTGATACCGTATACGCAAAGAGAAAATTAAATTTTTTAACCCTGCCTTTTCTTTGAATATTAAATTTATATAGCTATAAACATAAACAGACAAGAGGGGATGATGGTTTGCGAGGAATTTCTTCTCTCCTATACTACCTTCTCTTTAATAGGCCAGATCTTGATGCAAATTTTATGTTTTCTCTTACGAGCCAGCGAACAAAGGCACATGCATTTTTCATGGTCGCTTTATGAAATTTGTGTACAGCAAGGGGCTTAGTTATGCTCGAGTCCTGTATAAACAGTGAGATTGGCTTCTATAGATTGTCACTATATATTTGTGGGTGATTGTATGGTGAGGAAATTAAAAATGGGGCCTCCTTTACTGTTTTCGCTTTCTTGCTTTGCTTTGTTCTATTAAACGTGCAGCACGTTATTACATTTCGTGCAATTTTCCAAATGGATCTAAAGAATAGGGGCTTTTCTGGGTTTTCCCTACTGAAGTGAAAGGTTTTAAAATGTTAAACCGGCCACCGAAATGCCATAATATAAAAGGTTATGGAGCTGGTTTACATTATTAGTGTGTTCAGTTCTGAGTTATGGATGTTTAATAAAACATACAACCGTATATATACGTCGTGTCATTCCCCCAGTTAATCCCTGGGATTAACGTGACATTTACAAGGAAATGCGTTTGGATTTAAATGGAAATTGTATATAAACGGAATTGCGTGTGTTTATTGGTCAAAATGAAAAATGTATTTGTCAAAAAATATTGCCTGAATACATATGAGCTCATTTTAATACCTACTGGAAGAAAAAAAATAAAAAGCGAAGCGAATGATGTAGGACAAAGTGGAAACACGTTTGAAAGAAAAAAAGAAAATAAGAAAAAAGGTGTGTTTAGCGTTGCGAAAACATAAACTCGCATTTTCTTTTGGTCCTTCTTATGTATGTGTCATTTGTTCTTTCGTGAGAGGTTTTCAACACCCGCCGCCAACACTTCAATATATGCACTTTCACGCAGCTAGGGCTCGTGTTTGTGATGCAGAAGTCAGGTGCAATGTTCCAGGTTACACCGAGTGAGTGTACGCTCTTTTTTTCTTTTCTTTTATTTTATTTTTTCTCCCTTCTACTCTACTACTACTTTTTCTTCTTCTTCTTTTGCTCTTTATTTTGCTTACCTCTAAAAATGAGCCAATCCAAAGCCGAGTGGTCTTGCGCTTAGTCATGGTCTCCACCCTTATCCTTGGCTGGATGGGTCTGAAGCGGGTGTGTCTCAATGGTACTATGTGTGCATGGTGATATGATGTTTTCGTTGGTGGTTTTCTGGCCTGGTAGACTGCATGGTAATGGGCGAATCGTGCGAAAAACAATAAAAAGGGAACGGGGGCCTGAGAAATAGCAAGTGCCTAACAGGCTTCAGGAAATTACACTTCCGTACTGCAGCCGTGGTTGAGAAGGGAAAAGAGATAGAGAGCTTTGTGGAGAATGACGAGTGAAAAGGAAAGTTGAGATCATGTGCGCCAAGATGTAGACGAGTTTACTGGCGGCATTTTATGTTTCATAATTGTGGAATTGATGGTGGAATTGGGCAATAAAGGGAATTTACAACACGAATGTATGGGGTTTTAGCTACCAAATGCTTTCTTGGGGGTGGATGGTTTAAGTTGAAGGAAACCCATGGATGATGATGGAAGGTGGAATTAATTAATGGGTGCGAATTTTTTTTTGAAATTAAAGATGGCGCGTGAGAATCGAGATGAGCAGACGTTGGATGAATTTACGAGCGCGAGCACGCCATAATGCGTCATAAATTATGGATGATTTTCATTCGTTGGGGGGAACTTACTTTATTGACCATGTGCCAATGGTCAATGACGAAATTAAAAATAATTAAATTATTTGATGATTTAATGGTGTCGTGCGAAAAAATTAGTTTGGGACATCGCCTTAAATCGAAAATTGGCAATAAATTTTTGACGAGAGAAAATGGCAGTATAAAGTTTTTCTTTGACGTGACGTGACGTGTATATAATTTTTCTGTCATTTTTTTTTTTTGAAATACGAAGTCAGATCTCTTCAAAACCAAAGGGTTTGGTTTTGGGATTTTGTCTGTATTTTGATTATATTCTTAAAAAGATTGGCAAAATTGAAATGTGTCATTCATGTTTGAAAACAATGGAATTTGCTACCCGGCTGAAATTGACTCTGGCCTTTGGGTTTTATATCTTTTACATGATTTGATTTTCTTGAACGTCAGCATGAAGAAGATGAAATGAATAAACTGGAAATGCCAGGGAAAATAAAAGGAAGATTTTTAGATTTTCTTAAAACGGATATTTATGTCCGTTATTTTTATATTTATTTTAAAAAAGAAATTTGCCCTTTTAACATCCGGTTTTTGAAAAGTTGATACATTCGTACTTTGCATCTCCGATGGACGTGTTCGGAACAATTTTCATCAGTGTCGTAATCCAGACGTGTGTATTGTTTTTAGCTGCTGGAAAGTGCTGCAGTAAAGCATTCGACTACGTATAAACTAAAACCCAAATTTTACTTTTCCATCGCAGTAATGCGAGTTGCGAATATGAATAGAGATAAAAATAAAAATAAATTGAAGGGAGGATGTCATGAATATAACAATAAAGAGGGAAAATGTCTTATTTTCAACTTGCATTTTACGGAATGGAAAAAACATGACACTAAAACTTTAATATCATCTTCAAATTGACTCGTTTTCTAATGAATTTAATCAAGTTTATTCATAATTTTCAAAACGATGGGTTGGGAGGAAAAAAATTAATTCGAGGTTCATGCTTTAAAGAGTTTAAAGTAATTTGTGGATAACATGTAATTAAAAGTTTGCTTTTTTTCCCTCTATCTTTCCCTTTCTCTTTTCTCCGCACATTAAATTACTTGGCAAAATGTTGATTTGCCAAATTGGTGAGGGCAGAGTTTGAGGGGTTGCCAATTTAAGTGCGTGGAGTCGATATGAAGTGAAGTAGGCGTGTGTGTGGAGGAAAAGGAAACACCTCTCATGGTATTTGGCCACCCAAGTGTGTGAGATAACACATGTTGGCAAGTGAAGCGAAATTTGGGGCGCCCTCTTCAGCATAAAGCATGAACGATTATTTTCCTGTGTTGTCATGACTCTAATTAAATACGGCTGCTGTTTACAACGAGTTAATGCATGAAGAATGTGAAGGACTGGATGAAAGAAGTGTTGCATGCTCGTTGTTTGTACTATGTGCTATGCCAAAGGAACTGTTTAGGGGGTATCAATGATGCAAAAGAGAACTCTGTGCCTTTCAGAAAAGCCTGATTTTATCCAATCATGCCAGATTGTATCAGGTTGGGAAAATATGAAATCAATTAACATGAAAGCAATTCCGTGTTTTGTGCTTTTTTTTCTCGCTAAGATGACTGCTTTGATGGGTTTTTTTCCCCTTTTGCTATGTTTAATTTTAAAGAAGAGAAAAAAAATTTTTTTTGATTAAGAAGGAAGTGCCAGAAAATATGATAATGAAGTTCTCCGAGAGAAATGTATTTATTATTAACTTTAATCTCTTTCTGCAATTTTTACGTGGTGTTTTTGTTTGTTTTCGAATCCTTCTCGAAGTTTAAATCGTTCATAATTAATGGTTAATACTCGCGTTTGAAAATAAGTCATAAGTATACCGCGTATGATAAATTGGGACTTCGAATGGCATGAAAACATTTTGTGATTATGGAATTCACATTGACACGCGAGAGAAATATTAAAGATGATTGAAAGGCGCGACTTTTCATACCTTGTTCCTGCAAACTTTTATAATAATAATTTGCTGTTTTTTATATGTATTTTCATTTTTTTAAAGCTCTTTCGAGGGTAAATATCTTTAATTGGCTGCTAGCAAAGAGTCGGGTATACAATTCCGGACTCCTTCATGAGTCTTCTAGTAATTGGCTGGCTTTGTGGCGACAATTAGGAGCGTATGCTCCTCTGTCACGTGACCCGCAGTCTTGGTGACTTCATTGATTGAAAGCGAGGGGGGTTTTGTTGTAATTTGGCCCGAGGGTAGGTAGGCTTCGCTCGCATGGCAAAGATGGCACAGTCAGAAGTCTCTCGTTAAGATGCGCAAAACTTTGTACATCCTATGGATAGGGGTCTGAAGAGTTGAGGGGAAGGCAACTGGGCAACCAGTGCGTGTCGTTTGGTTGCACGTGCATGGGATTTTCTCGTGGGCCTTATTTGCAATTCGCTAATTGGAAAGAGGATCAGTAATCCAACCACCTGCACCAATGTGTGGCACCTGCAACAGTCCTTCAGTTTATCATGCACGAAAGCACAAGAAAATCCTTCCAACACTTTGCTCTTTCTTAATCCTCACATTATCGTATTAAGCTTACACATTAGGTCTTTCTTTGTCACGTTATAAAGATGCTGTCAAGGCGAAAGAAAGAAGGAAAAAAATTAAATAAAAATGAATATTCACATGGGATTAAGTAGGAAGAAAGTAAAGAAGGGAAAAAAATCGAATTAAAATTTTGGTAAAAAGTCAAATTAATCAAGGTTTATGGATTTTACAGCTTTTTCATTTGCTAAAATGTGCGATTCCATTAAAGAAAATGTTAGTTTTAATTACCACGGTAAACGAATTTAAGTCTTCGCAGTGCTCGCATGACTTTTTAATCCCACGCAATGCAAGGATAAAAGAAAAATGTAAAAAAAAAAAAAAAAATGTTTCAAGTGCCAGTTTTATTTTTGACGCGATGGTTAAAACAACCGTCAAATGAATGTCAAGACTTAAATATAATATCGTGTTAATATATACGTACATTCCTTTTATTCACGTCCATCGTACTGTATATGAAAGAAAAAACTTTTTATTACTACGCTATAACGTAACATAAATATTAAATGAGTTGGCATTAAAAATGAAAACCCTTAAATTCGGATTTGAGTCAGAATATTTCACGTATGACAGGCAGACAGCCAAATGCCATGTGATGGAAACGGTGAACGGGGATAAAATCCAACTTGTATTTTGTTCGAGTCCACTCGAAACGAGTATATGAAAGCGGCGGAAAGTGTGTGAAGCCTCCGGTTTTATTACCAGTTGCAATACGCCTGGAACAAAAGTGGAGTGACAGCTCCATGCTGGCGATTATCAGAGACTAGATCAGAGGAAGAAGGTGGCGGGGGTGGCGTTGGAGACTAGAGGGGTTTCAGTCAATATTCCCTGCTGGGACTGCAATCGCTTTGGCAGCTGATTATTGGCGTGTCAGGTGAGACCAGCTGATGTGAGACGTTGGAAGAAGAAGAGAGGAGGAGGCTTTAAACCGGAAACTGACAAAGACTTCTCCCGAGGAAGAAGAAGAAGAAGAAGCAGTCTCTTTGCTGTATAAACTATCTCTTATCTCCTATCAGCAAAGTCGTGACCACAATAACTCAACCCTTTAAATGTCTTTGGTGTAAATTTTAAGGATTGTGTGGATTTAAAGGGAAAACGTTTTTAGGAACCAAAAAAAAAATTGCGTGTATATTTCTTTCTTTTTACTTTCTTGGATGTTGTAAAAGGATGTAGGACAAGAAATTTTCACCACGAGAGCACTTTTTGTACACACATTGCTACAGTATATAGGCCGTGATGCATTAATTCAATTTCATAGATGGCGCCTGTGCTATTTTTATTGCAGCGTTCCCTTGCAATGTTCTTTGCTTCTTTTTGAAAAGCATTTGAAAGTTTTCTTCTTCTGTATATACACAAGTGAAAGTATTTGGGGAATGTCTCGAGTCTTGCTAGTCGCACATACGTGCCATTCATCAAACGTGTGACAGCCAAGTGTTTCTTTTTGCCCAAATGAATGGCGAGCCATCGAAAAGCACGCTATAGGGTGAGAAATTTGTGCACTGTATTGTGTCGAGGTCTTTAATGTTTAAAGGAATTTTTTTCTTTCCCTCTCTCGCTCTTTCTCTCTCTCTCTTTAGGAGGATTTTTTTTTTAATTTTTCTCTTTCTTCGAGTATGACAAACAGAAATCGCTTTTCTCGTTGTCCTTTTTCTTTCGTGAAAAATAATAGTTTTACTTTGTCTCATTTTTTTTTTACTCAAATGGAATGTTCTTTTAAACTTCTTCAATAAATTATTTCACTTACAGTGTTGGAAGTTTTGCGCATGTGCAGTGATTTAGTTTTGACATGAGATAATCCCGTTTTAATTAAGTCGTTTTTTCATCGTAAATTAGATTTTCAAAGTTTCCACGCCTTCACTACTCCCCCCTAACTCATTAGGCTCAACACAAGCAAGAAAAGGGAACGAAGAAGGAGCTCTGTGGTTCATGGTCTTGATTGGGTTTTAATTTTGCACAGATGTTGCGCACTTAAATACACTCGACTCCACGTCGTATCACACCTATTATGATTGACACGAAAATTTCTCGTCACAAAAATCCACCACGTGATCGTACAACTACATAACTCTCGGTGTGTTGTTATTGTTGTTGTGTATTCCGTTATTTTCGATAATTTGGAATTTTTTCAAGCAGAATTTCACATAAATTTTATTTTTATCGTTTTAAAAAATGGTTCCTGATTCTATTAGAAAAAGCCTTCGAACCAATTTCAAACGTCCGGGTGTAGATTTAGTGAGAGCCATTTTTTAATACCGTATATCTCTTGAGTGGCGAATTTATCTTGAAACATTTTTTCTTACATGATTGATAAGCAGAATTAGCCATAAAGCGATAAAATATAGTTAGTTGAGAGTTTTAGGTCTCTCCATCCGTCATGTGCAAGATGTCAGGTTTGGTCAGTGTCTGGTTTTTTGTTCTTTTTTTTTTTTTCGACCTGCTGGACACTTCAATTGTGAGAACATCAGAAAGTAATAAAAAGTGAAAATTTATGTTTCCGACATTGTGGTCTCACGGGTTGACCTGCGTAATAAGAAGAAATGTTCATGAATTACTGTCGCTTCATTGAATCATTTCCTATTTGCCGCTTGAAAAAATTTGTTGAAAACATAGCAAGAAAATTGTCTATTTTTTTTTTCTTTCTTCTTCTTCTTCAGAATTTTCTTCTTTTTCTTTCAAAAAAATAACAATGCCTTTTGGCGTAAGGTGTCGTATAATTTTATTTTGTTTTATTGCTTTTATTTTTTCCCATTTCTTTGTTTTTGCAACAATTTTCTCGAAATTGGCGACGAAATCCCAAAGTTCCACAGCAGCACCCAAAGAAATCCCAGGTTGGATAATGTTATTCTTGTGAATTATGCAAGAGGTTTCAGTGGGATGATTAATGACCCTTGTAGCTTTGGATTCGTTCACCCTCTTTTAATTGCTTCTGTGGCGCCTTCGACTGGGCGTTTCCCTTCGCCATTTTCCTTCCACCCTTTTGAGTAAATCCCTGGCATTTAGAGTGGATATAAAAGGTCTCCTTGCTCAATCAATTACACTGGTATATTTTTTACTTTGTTTTTTTCCTCTCTTTCTCTCTTTCCCTCCTTTTTTCCTTTTTGGATGTTCTTTGTTTCGATTCTTTCTTATTTTTAAAAAAAAAACTTCCTCCTGCTGGCTTTTAATGTACAGTCTACAGTGCAAAAGAGTTGGGAGTTAGAAGGAGAAAATCTTACCAATTATTTTCTACTTTGGGTAGTTGAAAGTGATAAAAAATGGAGGATGTTGATCAAATGTGAAAAGGTTTCTTTTTTCAAACCTATTTATTTTTTATTTGATAGAATACTACTACAGCATTTCGTCTTGTTGGACAGTGAAAAAGTTTAAGTAATGGTCGATGTTGGTTGGTGCAAATGGACCATTTAATAATATTGATGATGACGAGAATTGATGATGCTCGACCTCAATTTTTCAATTAATAATTGAATTGCGACGCCCAAATTAAATAAGAGAAAAAATAATTAAAAAGAACAGTTTTTTTGTAGAGAGAGAAAAAAAATGACTCGTAAGTTATGAATCAATTACATTTCCTTGTTTTTTTTCTGTTCTTTCTTTAAAGTTTGACAGTCTTATTTTTTTTCATTCTTTCTTTATTTTGGTTTGTGGGTGGAGTTGCGTTCTTTGTCCTCTGCCATCAAAATCTAGTCAGATATTATGGTTAAAGTAATTACCTCACTCACATCAATCTTCAGCTCGTACACACAACATTTTTTTTTGTTAATTCAGCAAAAAAAAAATATTAATAATGATAATCGCTTGACATCTACGGCAATTTTCGTGCCACGCCACGCATAACTAGTTTAATAAGGGTTTTTTCTATAGAATGGAAACGTTATCACTCGACTGATTATTGGAAATCTTGCGCACATTGATGCAGACATTAGAGGGAAAAAAATTAGGTTTTTGGAAAATGTCAATTTCTGCTCATTTAGAGGGAAAGGTCAACGAGCGACATCATTCGGCAGTAAATGTATAGCTTCAATTAGGAGGACTCGGATGAGATTTACAACCTGTTCGGCTCTCTTTGGAAAAAGTAGCATTTGACCTTCATTTTGCAAGAGGGAAAGGCTAAAGATTATAAGGGTAAGAGAGAAAATGGATGTGCAAGTTAATCTTAATCTACTTAGTCGATGAATTTAAAGGTTATGGCATGTTAAACCGTGTAAAGTGATTTTTAAATGATTTAACCAAGTGCCTTGGAGTAGGAGAGCACGGAGCTTTTGTGATTTATCAATAACTTAAAGTTAAAAAATGAATTTTTCATTAAAATTCAGTTGGGATCGAATTGACGGTGTTTACGTTTTAACTCGTTAAATAATGATAAAAATAAATAATGAAAAATAAAAACAAACTGACATTAAGCTTCTTAAAAGTTGTTTCCTTATTTTTTATTTTTTTGTGTATTAAAAGACAAACATGTAATTAGTTGTTTGATTTGAATTCCGAGTCTTTACGATGCAAAATAATTAGTTGAAAAGTCATTTTGTGAATTGACTTCCTTGTAAAGCATCAACAGAAGGTTGATAAGTGGTGTGTAATTAATTAAAGCAATTTCGAGTCGAAAAGTTTTCCTGTTTCTTGTTCGCTAACTTGGGGAATAATCTGATGTCACGGCATATCAGGGTGGCAAGCTAATTGGAGAGTCGACTGGAAAGATAACATTAATTATACATGGCTCTCGTATGGAAACTCCTGACATGCTTCACCTGATCAATGCACCTTGCATTTAAAGACCCGTTTTAATCGTAGTACGGAATTATTACCGAGTCGGAAAAGAAAACGTGCCGCTTAAATCAAATATAATTTGCCACTTGTAGCGGTTTAGACGAGGCCGAATATCTCATGAGGGAATGATTTGGACAATAGTTTGTGGCCAAAGAGAAAGACGCGAGTCAGGAAGTTTTGGATGTGTGCCCGGCAATTTCTTAATAGTAACTAAGCCCCCCAAAGGAAGCCAGTAATGTCACCAATTATACTGTGACCAGCACCATCTGTCGCTCGTAATAACGCTATAAAGAGAAACGTGAGTAAAACGTCGAATGGCCTCGTATCGAGGACGATAGGCTATAATATCGGGAGGAATTTGAACCTTTCCACTTTTATAACTCGTAGTTTGGTTTTAAAACGACCCTTTTTATGTTTTTGATTATTTTACTTTTTTAAACTTTTTCTCCTCCTTCTTCTTACATTCGGTTTCCAGTAATGTAAATGTGACATGAAACGTTTAATTACAACTTTTCTTGAGTTCTTAACCATGTTTACTGTCAGTAACAGTAATGAAATGCATAAAAGATAGCATTAAACTAATAAATACTCGGCTCTACATCTGACTTTCTTTTCCAGACTTTGGATTTGGCAAGCAATTAAAAGTAATAATAAATAATTCCTTCTTTCCAAAGAAATTAATGTAGGAAACGAGAATTTAAAAATAAAAAATCGAGTTTTGTGTCACTACACAATAGAATGTTCGCCATTATTATATGAAAGAGAAAAGGAAGTGCTGAAGGGTTGAAAAAGTCATGATTTGTAATAGGAAATTCATACTGTGCTTAGATGATCATCATACATTACTACACAATAGAGTCATCAGTGGCAAACCCAAAAAAAAACCTCAAACCTCAACTCGAGAATGAAAAGATGAGATGAGAATGAAAAGAATAGAAAAGATAGATAGAGGCGATTATGTGAATGACAGTAACCTAAGTTTGTGTGTGTCGTGTTAGGCGCCCTTGTAGTTCAATGGTTGTTTATCAAAGTATATGCACTGCTAAAGGCAATCCTCATGCACGTCAACAAGCATAGATAAAGGAAAAGCGATATCCTCTGGGTATATGTTTTATGCAACAAGGAAAAGGAGAATAAATCAGTTTGTGCACGGTTCAAATATTATACATCAGTGCCTGCGAACGAAAAAATCTTTGCGGTTAATTTTTTTTTTCTTTGCCTGTTGCTTTTTTTGACCGGTTAGAATGTAGATTCGATGATGGAGTGTTGTGTGGAAAGAAATTTATGCTGTACAAAGTGGGTGTTTTATTGTTTGTTGTGATAATAATTCTTCTTTGGCGTTCTTCTGTGTGTTGTGTTGTACAAAGGGGATTTTATTGGTATTAAAAATATAGAACAAAGTTCGATTTTTATTTTTTGGTTCATATTTCTCGTTCGGAAAAAAAAAAAAAAAAACAATACTTGCAGAAGATTTGATATAATCCAGAGACCCATGTTCAATTTTCTGTGAACATCAGTTTGTAAATAAATAAAAAAAAAATAAAAAGATTTTTTTTTTCGTTATGGATCGAAAGCTGGTATATTGAAAAATAAAGAAAAGTTTTTTCTCTCAATTGGGTAAATCAAAAAAATGTTCGAATAATGCACAGGAAAAAAAGATGAAAAGAAAAGAAAATCAAAAAGTGAAATGAAGTTGATTGAATGTAGTGTAATTTATTTCTTTTTATTTGAATAGGAAATTTCTTTGAAGAAAAAATCAATCCTTTTATTATCAAAAACTGCCGCAAACAGATTTTTACGAAGTTTAAAATTATCGATTGGGCCTAATTATCGCCTTACTTAAGGCTGTTAACTCATTTTACGGTACAAGATTACAGAGTCTAGTGAAAAACTCGCAAAATTGCCTCAGGTTTACCTGTACAAGAAGAGAAAACAAGAGCACTCGAGGTTTACACTCGACAATTTTTTCTATGCTAATTAAATGAAATGAAAAGAAATGGAGTGGTTAATTGATAAAGTTGGTAGATAGAGGGGAGTACCATATCTTTAGTCTATCGATCAGAGGTTCTTTGTGAATCGCCCAGAGACTCTTGTAATCAAACAGTTGTAGGTTGAGAGTGAAGGATGAAGGGCATTAGGGGACGAGAGATAATGAATAAGGAGGCAAAAGGAAGGAGTTTTAAGAGCACAAGCAACGACGACTAACTAGCTCTTGTGCCTTGGTGACTTCCCCGAGGAAATCAGCCAGTGAACTCAGCTGATATCGGATGATATAGTGACACATCTCCTCGGCACTCATTAATGGGGGCTAATTTTTAAACGCGACTCGCTATCTTTGTACGAGAAGAGACTCTCTACCACACAATTTGGTGAATCTCCAATTAGGAAAGAAGACGAGATTTTCACACAAGATGAAGACTCGCTATACTAGCCCACTTTCTTTTTTTCTTTTTTCCCTCTTTTTTTTTTTTTACAGTGTTGCTCATAATGAGATTTACATTGTGCGACCTAATCACCAAGTTGGATAATGAAGAGTCAAATTGAACCTAAAAACCTTCTCTTTGAAGAATGAAAAACGATAGTCTCGTTTGTGTTATAATAACATTTTTTATTATTATTATAATGTTTAATTATTTATAACAAGACATCCTCTCAGTGCCAGAATGCAAAATTATTTCCAACGTCTGTCTCGCTGAATAAATGATGACCTACTCGATTAAATATATTAGTAAACAGGAAACGAAATGAAGAACTTTTGTTTTCCTTTCTTATACTCGTAAATTGTTCATCTAAGACAAAATCCGAAATTGTTGTTTTTGGTTTTCAAACTTATCAAACTTCAGAATTTTATTAAACTAAACCACTAATCTCAGATTAAAGAGAATAAAAAAAAATTGTTGTGTTTGTAAATTATCTTGGAGACTTTATAATGTCATGTTTTCTTACTGCATTTTCTCATTACTGACAGAAACTCTCACCCGAGGGAAAAGAAAGGCTGCTTGCGATAAAATGAAAATGAAATTGATCAAAAACAATCCCTTGGAATTCCGTTCTTTCTTTTATCTACAAGTCATAGTGATCCTCTTAAGTACAGTTTTCCCTTTTTTTTCCCTCTCTCATCCTGTTCTATTTTCGTCGTTATTTCTCGTAACTCATTAGGGATTTTATTTATTTTTTAGTCCAGGAACAAAAGGATTAGATGATCAATTTTAATTTTAATTTTAATCCATCACACCTGTCCGAATATATGTAGCGGAAAATACTTACCGAATTCATCACAAAAAAATATCTTTCAGCGCACATAACTTAATAATTGATATTTTTAACAAGTCGAGCACGTGTATAGAAAAAAATTCTCACTTACCTTCATTCATTTTTTTTTCATTTCCTACCATAAATAACTTTACCCTTGAATAATTTAATATTAATTCAAGGAGATTAATGCTATGCGCTTGGGCGTGTTCTTTTCTATACGAGCGATGTCATCTGATGTCATTATAGCATTGGCTGAATACTAATAAAATAACAAAAAAAAAGTATTAAAAAAAATATAAAATTTTGCCTCATCATCGATCCTAATGAGTTTGCGACGGAAAATAAACGTAAGGTCTAAAGGAACATAATTTGTTTTAAAAAAGTATAGAAATTGATCATTAAACTTTTCGCCTTCCTAATGGCTTTATACTGTTCCTTTGGTTGTAAAATATTTTTTCCCGATTTACGTTAATGCCGAGTATCAACTTTGACCCGACTCACTAGTAATTATCAACGGAGAAAAGTGCGGATGGAAATCTCTACTCGGTGCAATTCTCGCTCTCGAGTGAGATTACGTAGACCCACTGTGTAATTAACTCTGTCTAACACCAATTACCGAAGTGGGAGAGAAAAGTAGTTGTAGTGCTGCGACTCAAAACACAATTGTTCTCACAACAAAAAGGAAAGCGATTGGTTACCGAGAACTTGTCAAGGGACACACTTAATTAATACGGACTTAATGTCCGATACCATCTTCCATTAGGTAATACTGTATACACCCAAAGCGATTCTGGGTTTCCCATTTCGACCGAAGGGACAAAAAGCTTTGCTTTTCTTTTCTTACATGAAAAAAATTATCACATTAATATTTTTTTCTTTCCTATATTTCTTTCTTTATGTATGAATTCAATTTCAGTTTTGAAGTGGGTGAATAATTTGAAGAATAAGAATTGCAAGACATATAGACATCCATTTCGGTCAAGTGACCTCGTTTTCACTTTCCATCTATTTTTTCCTTGGCATATTTGATGGTTTTTTTATGCTTCCTGATTTAGTTTTCTTTCGATGTTCAAGATGGAGGCTAAAGCAATTCCATGGGGAGAGAAACTGCACATGGTTAGGTATTTTTTTTTTTTTTTTGCTTTTCTCCTCCGGTTCGCTTGTGTGCAGGAAAGCAAGGGAAAAGAAGTAGTGCAGGTCGTGACTTGTGTAAAAGTAGAAAGGAAAAGGACGCAGGTGTGCTTTGAATCCATCAGCAATGGTGGAGATGTCTTGCTTGAGGTCGCGACCTTTTTTAAATGAATGACTTCCATCGGGAAACAAAGACTTTTACCTTACACCTTTTCTATATAGAAAAGAGAAAGCTGTTGAATCTCGGTCGTAGAATAAGAAGTCGTAACCTCGGCGATGACATCGAAACACCTCCAGGGCGTTTCATAATTTTGAAACTGTCATATATACTTACGTAACTAATAGTTTGTCTTTAACGTATTGTTCCAACTTTTTCTCATTTTACGCGCTAAATCAACTGCACCTGCGCCGTTTGCCCATTGGATTAGAACTTAATCTGCGCATAGAGACAAACAAACATCGCGTAATGATTTTCCCCATGTAACCTCCTGCGGAGAGTTTAATTCCAAGTATTCTCAAACTTGACGATTCCAACCTTTAGTACCCGGTTGGCAAGCAATAGCATAGTAATTTCCTGTTTTCAAACAGCAAAGCTCATTGCACGTGCCCTTTAGTGCACCAGTGTATTGCGTGAAGCCGCCTTTCCACCTGTCAGCGAAAGATCCGCTTACGTTACGTGCTGGGTCATTACTGTCATTATGTAAAGTAGAAAGGAATTTACTAAACTTGCTTATCCATCTACATAAATATTTTGGTCAGTGACATGCGCTGTGCTGGCTACAAATTTACAAATGAAAATAGCAACGGCAGAATACGATAAACATTGCACAGCTTCTTCTACTATCTGTAATTAAAGATTTTTTTCGCTCCTTTAAAATGTTGCTGAGTAATTTGCCCTTTAAAGATGTAAACAAGGGAGAAATTTCGCCGATAAAATTGCAACGAGTTGTTATTTGTTGTTGTCGTTGAAGAGTTCAGGGAATGAATCTGTAAAATATCCTAGCAATAGGCAGTCGATGCCATTTTTATAAAATATTTATCAAAATATTTTTGAGTATGGCGAATGTTTAATGTGATTGTCAGTAGATGAAGTTAAGAAATGAGCTCAATCCGTCAAGCGAACACGAGGCTTCATTTAAAAATGTCGCATTAATCACTAGATGCATTAATGAGGGAGTTTGATCCAAGTTTATTTAAGCGAAAGATCATTATCATAAATCTTATTGTTTTTACGTGTTGGGACATGGCGGAACAAGTGATGTAGAGGATGAAAAATGAGAAATGAACATTAGAACGTTGACACATTTCTTAGAAAGTGAAAAGTTGGAACGAAAAAATACTGATTTTGAATTTTGGGTTATTTCGGGCGTTAATGATGTGTTTGCAAAGCCGCCGTGTACATACACATCAATATTTAAACTTGGAACGTTTGTATTCTAAACATACTTCCATACCATATCTCGAGTTAAAATATTTTAGTTTTTTATGAAATTTTTATTATATTCAAATACAACCAACCATTTATAATTGTTTGAATCCAAGAATTTCAAACGTCTGGAGACGTTAGGCATTTTGTTTAAGAAAAACACTCTAAATAGATCGATAGTTCACCATTAATGATTTTTCTCTTTTTATCTATCTTAGCCTACAAAGAACCACTTGAGCATGTCAGATGGTTGCTATAACTTTAATCCTTTCAAGTCATTATTTTTTTATAACGATGCAAAAAAAAGTCGTGTATTTTTAATATAATGCTTTCTTTTCTTTTTTTTTCTACAGGGAACTACACAATCGACCCAATGGGCCCGGTTTTCATCTACGAACCACCAAATTCAGTAGATTTTTCCAATTCGACTGGTGCTTCAGTAGAGTGTTCGGCCCATGGCAACCCTTTACCAGTTGTTCAGTGGATTCACGCAGCGACGTCTTTACCGGTGACGAACGTGAGTCATCTTCGCCAGGTTTTACCAAACGCCACCCTCGTGTTCCCGCCGTTCGGTGCCGATCACTACCAGGCTGAAGTACATTCGAGCGTGTATAGGTGTCGTGCAGTTAATCCTTACGGCACAATCATCAGTCGCACAGTTCAAGTGCGTGCAGGTAAGCATGATTTAATGAATGCGACATGATAGGGGAAGGTTTTAGGAGGAGGAGGAAGGACTTTTAACTTTTTGAAAAGCAACATTCACTTTGAATTGGAGTGAAAAAGAGATGGCAATGTGAGCTGAGCACGCAGTTGTGCATTCGTTGAATTATTTATTAAGTTGTTGAAGCAACTCACTTTTGATGGCACATATAGTGTGGAGAAACGAAACCATTGGTGCGCGAAATCAGTGCCCCATAGCTTTTCAACCTTTTTCGCTTTGCCATCATTCCATTTTCGACTTTTTTTTTAAGTTTTAACCCACTGTGCAAACAATTGTATAAAAGAAAGAAAGAAAGAAAAAGGGGGAGGAAGGGGAAAAAAAGAAATTTTTCATTTGTACAGTGGAATTTTTTTTTAAGTTGACTTTATAGATTATTCATTGCATTTACTTAAAGAAGAAAGATTAATGTGAAAAATGCTGTAATTTTGAAGTTTTTTCCTTTGCTCTCCTCCGAGTTAGTAAGTTTATGAGTTTACGTTGAGAAAATTTCAATTTTGCTCGTGCTGATATTGACAAGAAGCTAATGACAAAAATGTAATGTGATATAAGGAACGTATTACATAATAATTATGATTAAAGGCGATAGCCTTAATGAGGGTTTGAAGAGTAGTGGCATATTGGTCACTAAATTATAGTTATTAGCAAGAAAAATGTAATGTCATTAGAGTTGCATTGATAATGAAATTAGCCCGTTCGTCAATCACGAGATTACAAAGTTGATGCTAATGGTAATATGGGTTCGTTCGTAGATTGCGAGAAATTGAAAGAGAAGGATAAAAATAAGTCGAATGAGATTGAAGTGAAATAAATTTGATGGCTTAAGAAAGGATGATGTGAAGTGGGAGGATGTTTTAGAAATTGTAATAGGGTTTTCATTGTGTTAGCCATACGGTGACGTGGGATTTCATACAATGTGGTCACAATCCTCTTAGGAGGATGTCAACATGCGTTTATGTATCAGTTGAGAGGTTGTCTGTAGTTTGTCCGGACCTGCGGTTTCGTTGTAAACCGCTTTGGCAAAATCATTTTCCGACTCATGAGGAGGAAGATATTTGAGAAGTGAATGAAGAAGATGGGGTTCACCTCACCAAGAAACCGCACGAGCTACGAATGTCCGATTTGGCTGGAAATTTTCTTGTTTCTAAAGGAAGGTTTATAATCGAGTGAAATTGGTTTACCAAAACCGTTTCTCTTTGCAAAAGTTTCACTCAAAAATAAAGCAGAAATCAAATAAAAAAACAAGTAGAATTATTCTAGTTTATTTTTTTTTTTTTTAATGAATTTAAATGTGAAATTAGTGAGGTCTTTATCTTTACTCTTTTTTCCCCATGCTTTCTTTGTCGATAAAAAAATGGTATATCTAGCATGGTTTTGGTCTTATGGTCTTTCGAGCAAGTGTAATGGACGTGCCGAAGAATCGGAAAGATATGCTTTGGCAAGCAAAAGTTATGACCATTTGGCCAGTGTGGATTCAGTCTCTCTCCTGTGGTCTATCAGTGAATCGATATTCCGAGATAAATACGGAGGCATTTTGGGAAGTGATAAGCTTTTCCAAGTGGTATTGTGGGTATTGAAAACGTCTGCACATTTGCGTGTGTCTGTTCTGTTGAAGAAAGCTATTTGTAAAAAAAATGTTGCGGTTTTTTAAAAAGTTTGCATTTTGAAGTTTGGCCAAAACTGATGTTGGGTTTTTGATCCTCATCTTGAATTATGACCGTTATTTTTCTTGCAAACGGGACGGTAGGGTTTTTAGGGATTGAAAAAGGAAAAAAATTTAAAAAGATATCACTATTTGATTCACATTTTCCTTTGCCTGCTTTGACATTCATTTCTTCCAACATGACTGATCAATATTTGCTTTTACTTTTCATTCGTTTGCTTCGCTAAGCTTCACGTGTCATAATGTGCCTTTACTATTGTTACTGGACTAAAAATCATTTTTTTTAAAGTTTAGGTTCCAAATGGTATCTTAGACGTTAAGGGCACGAATTTGATATAAAGATACATTTAAAATGACAGCGTAATGTCTTTTGAAATCAAATTAGAAATATAAATGGACCAGACATCTTTTGTGTCATTTTTTTGTTATGCACATTTTTAGTCAAAATCTTTTTTTTTCTTCTCCCTGCCTGCCTACTCCTCCTCACCCTTTCCATTTCTCCCCTTATTTTTCTCTTTTGAGTTTTGTGCCATTTTGTCGCATGAATTCTAATGATATTCGTCTCACGTAGCAAAGTCTTATTTCACTTATGTTGTTGATGGATTGAGTCTGAGTGTGGAATTTTTCCTCGAGAGTTACACAGGTTTTTCCTTTTTTTTCTGTACATTTTTTAAAGAAGAAGAAAAAAAAACAGCGTCTGGTGTTCTTTTTAAATTTTAAAAATTTAAAGGAGATGCACTAACTAGAATTTAATGACCAAAAGTGTAAAAGTAAAAGAGGCGGTGGAGAAAAGGAATAAATGAAAACACAAACTCTTTATTGCGCTTTTTGTGCGAAATGCATTCTCATTTTTCAACTTCATAAAAAAATACGGCAAAAACTTATGAATTTAAAACTCAGTTTACATTTAAACCGTCATTAAAAATTGCATTGAATTTAAAATTCCGCTATTAAAAAGCGAGTGCAAAAAATTACTTCACCAATGGTCGTTTTGATTAATGGTCTGCGTAGTTGAACATTCACATTCGGACAAAAAACTGCAACTTTAAATCTCTTTAGAAGATTTGATTTTTCTTTTCTTGTTTTTATTTTAAAATTTAAGACCATCTATACTTAAAAAAAAAAGAGGAAAAAAATTGTGAGCCAGTGTATCCTTTTGAGCTTTGTCTGAGAGCAGTTCAAAAGTATAGACATAGACCTTCGTTCTCTTCTCGTGCAGCTTACTAAATCCTTCTTCCGACTCTCAAAGGTATGGGAAATTGCTGTGATGAATTGAAGTGATAAAATTCCCATTACACTTCTAATTTTCTGTTAGAAAGGGGTCAGGAAGAGTCGCTTTATCATGGAATGCTCCAGAGAAACCTTTATACTACATTTCATTAAGATTTTTCTTTACCCTTAGTCTTTGTTATTGTATGTTCAGTTAATGTATACGGACGGGTTTTAAAAGAGAAGAGGCGTTCTTTATGCATCGAGTTTGTGATTTATATTCTAGATTGTTGTTTATGTTTATAAAAGTTGGTGAATATTTAATTTAGTACGCATCTTGTTTGCATTTGAGTATATGCTTGTCCAAATTTTGTTGAGTTGTTTATGTTTTAACGTTTGGAAAATATTTTACGCTTCACTCGGCAGGACTTAATTTTTAAATTAAAAACGCCAGTCTTTGTCTCTAGCGATATAAAATTAGACAGTTTATTGCCGCACACCAAGAATTTAATTGATTGCCAGCTTTATGGGAATTCAAGTTTTCTGTTTGAGCAGTGGTTGAATTTTTAGATTGAAAATAGCGAGTAAAATATTAATGCACAGCTTTAGTCCTCTCTTTTCCTTTCTCTTCCTCTTCTTCTTTCTTCTTTCGGTTTTAATTTTCTTTTCTTTTGTATTTGTTAAAGGATAATTGGATTTTATTTTCTTTCTTGTTTTGTTCCAGTTGTACTTCAAGCTTACGACGCACAGGTGTACGATGAGTATGTTATCCGCGAAAACACCGCAGTTCTCAAGTGCCAAATTCCAAGTTTCGTTGCCGATTACGTGACAGTAACATCTTGGGTGCGCAATTCGGTGGACAACATTGAAACCGACGTAAAGAAAGGTGAGCAAATTGGTCGGGTGTTCAGGAATGTGCATAACAGGCAAAATGATGCCAATGAAATTCCATTACCTCTGATGTTTATTTTGTAAACACGACTGTGGAATTCCACTTTGCAGTACATTCCTATCGTATTTCTAACTTTCTTCACTCATAAAACCATACGGAGCGAGCATTTCGCGCAAGGGTAACGCAATGCAACGAGAAATCTGAAGTAATTTTGTAAATTTAATTCGCTAATTGTTCGAGGTAATCACGTTTAAAAGGTACCCAAAATTGACACTAATTTTGTTTAGGATATTCAAATAGCAGACATAGACAGACTGGAGAGCCAGCCAGCCTTTTATTCAAATCCATCGGTAATGGATTTTTATTCCGACTTCTAAAAGGGAGAGATTTATAATGTATGAGAGACAAAATGTATTTTCTTGTCTCGTCATTGCGTATTCATGACTAGCCGCCTTTGTAAATAACAGAAAATATTTTAAAAATTGCCTTTGTATTTTTTTCATTTCTTAACCTTATTTTTCAGATTCTAAATTCTTCGTCCTGCCTTCTGGTGAATTGTACATTCACAATGTGAGTGCCCAAGATGCATTGCACACGTATCATTGTCGTACCCTTCATTGGTTAAGTGGTGAAGTGAAACTGAGCGCAACTGCCGGAAAATTAGTCGTTACAGGTGAATTTTTATCATTGCAAACCATAAAAACTTTTTTTTAAAACAGTAATTGCTTACATTATACTTAATCGTAATCGTTCCACATTTATCATACGATTTTTTTTATAGTTTTTTTTTTTTATTTTTACAGGAGATTAATATTTTTTGCTATCGTATCGTACTTGTACTTAAAGACGAGCTAAAATATTTCTCAATCAGCTTATCTCCTTTTTTTCCCTTTTTCCTCCTCTATTCAATACCCATTTTCGCTTCACATCGATGACAGTTGCTCATTTTTACTCGAGGAGAAAGGCGTGAAATTTTGTATAGACACGTGTTAAGTTTCCCAACTTGTCTTTCAAAAATTCCCATTATAGATACTTCCCCTAACAAAACTAAAAGTAAAATAACAGGTCGACCGAAGCAACAGAGAAACCATCTTCTTCTTCTTCTTCTCTCTTACCACTCCATTATGTTGCTGGAGAAACTACTTTCGATTTGTTTATCCTTTTCTCATTTTGCCCACGTCTTTAACGAGTAACTCAATACTATCTTTCTTGAAAAAGCGTCTTTTTCTCTTTCTTGTTGCCACTGTACAATTGGTGCTTGTGTGTAATTATTCAGATCCCAACGGCAGCGTTCCTCCGAGGATTACTGACGGCAAATCAATAGTCCAAGCCAAAGAGCGCGAGATGGTCGTCCTCGCGTGTGCAGCTCAGGGCCATCCAGCGCCCTCTTACAGGTCAGTTGGCGTCCGATACAGTCTTTCTTCTCTCACTCTCATCGTTAAATCAACATTCATCCTTTTTGGAAATCATCTGGCGATGTTTAATGAGACGAGATAAGATGGTAAAGGTGATAGAAAATGAATGAGATAAGAATACGACTTTTAAATGGATTGAAGCATAAATTCTTAATATATATATTAATAATAAATATATTTCTCGGTTTTTTCGAGATGAGAGATAAAGAATATTTTTACATTTTCTTTTATTACATTTTCCCCAGCCCACTCATATTCAAATATTTACTGGTTTTTTCTTGCTAAACTCGCGTTTTTGCATCACCCGTGTTGTTGGTTAGGGTGATGAACACGCACTGCAAGTACTGTACTGAATATTTGCAACTTGTTTTCGCAGCTGGCACCACAAAGTGGATTCAGGTCAACAGGTAACTGCCATCTCCGAATCGCGACTGCGCCAGGTGCACGGACTGCTCATTATCGATCACGTACAACCTGAAGACGCAGGAACATTTGTGTGCAGCGCAAGTAACAGTCTGGGAACGGAAAGAATAGAAACATCTCTCATCGTTAATGGTCCAGAATCATTTCTACGAGTGAATAAAGGATTAAAATTAAAGATAAAAATATATTTATTTTCATTTCCAGTTCCTTTATCCGTTCATATCGAACCCGTTCAACAAATTTTGGATCGTGGACGTGCTGCAACATTTACCTGCATCATTTCTGGTCATCCGATCAGTTCTGTGATATGGATTAAAGATGGGAGAGATGTAAATAAAGAGAGTATTTTGAGAAGAGACGTGCTGCAGATTGATCGTGTTCATCGAGAGAATTCCGGAATGTATCAGTGCTTTGTAACGAATAACGTGGAAACTGTGCAGTCGACTGCAGAATTAAGACTCGGTGGTGAGTCTGCGTGTTTTTTCTTCTTCTTCTTCTTCTTCCCCTCTCCATCCACTCTTCTTGTTGTTTGTTGAAGACGTAACATAATGAAATTAATTAGCCTTGTTATTTTGAATTTAATTTTTAACTCCTGATGAGTTCACGTACAAAACTCATCAAGGAATATATTTTTAACCCCGCAGTCATTAACAGAGCGTGGAATCCGATGCACAAAGTTTAATTTGCATCCTGCTGCTCTGCTTTTTTTCTTGTTTGTTTGTTCACACGCCATCATTATGAAACTTCTTTTTATTTTTGTCGCTCGAAAAAAGTAAGTAATGAAATTTTAAACTGAATAACAAAAAGAGGAAATTCGTTTTTAAATCCCTTGTGGTTTTATTTTATTTTTGTTGCGAAACAAAAATTTGTCAGCTTTAAAAAAGATGGAAGGTGGAATCTTTCTGGGAGTAAATGGAAGAGAAGACGCCTCGTCCATTTTCCTCACTGCAGGTCAACTGTCATCGACTGGGCGCAGAAACGACGCTCTTAAAACTGAACTCTTCCTTTTAAATTTCAAGGTGCTCGAGTACCTCTAGAAATGTCAAATTTTATGATTTTTTTTCTCTCGAGCAGTGAAAAAATGACATTCAATTTCAGTCGGAAAAAGACAGAACGACTCGTAAAACTTAATTCGCGAAACCTCTATATTTAATCAAATTTCACATTATACATTGCTTTTCTCACAATTTATTACAATTTTGACTGCATAGATCGTAAACAATTTTTTTGTATATTTTTTATATTTATAGATAGCTCACCGGAAATCTTGTCAGCGTTCAAATCTCATACGTTGAATCCCGGTGCGAGTTTATCATTGCGCTGTATTGCGGCGGGTATTCCGGTTCCAAAAGTGATTTGGAGTGTGGACGACACCCTTGTAAACCCCGGGGATCGAATCAGAGTAGGAGAATACAGTGATATGAATGGGAATGTGATTAGCCACGTGAACATCAGCCGGGTGCAAGTGGAAGATGGAGGCTTGTTTGCGTGTACTGCCAGCAATAAAGCTGGCAGTAGTAGTCACACGGCACCAATAGCTGTCTACGGTGAGTAAAATTTACATTTTCTTGGTTTGTGAAATTCTTTTAAGCAATCTCCACTGGACATTTGGTTCACTTGATTCGCAAATTGATCGCAGGATGCCCAAGTGGCGCTTTCCTAGTATTTTATTACTTCTCACAATTAATTTTATTCTTGCAAGTATTTGTCGACTCGTTAATTATTTAACAAGTGCATTGCACACCTAATTTGTTGGTCTTGAAGGGTGTTCTTTTTCTTGTTGTTGCCATACAACTTTGATGTAACACTTCTTTAATTTACAGTCGTGTTAAATATACATCAGTGCAGCTGTGTTGCTAGTACCTTCATTACGATTTTATCTCGGCGAAAATTGGTATTTCTAAGGTCAAGAAAACAGTTTAGAACCCAAATTAGAAGAATGTAGCAAACTATGAGATTTGTGTTGGTGTCAAGACTTTATGATTTGTGGATACTTTGGCCCGTGCTGCGTGATCCGAATTTACATTTGTTTCTTCTTTCTCTGACATTTTGTATATGTGCGTTGCTTAGCGATATGCAGTGCATTGACTTAAAACCACCATGAAACCTAAGATTTTTAAACTTCACGTTAATGTACTTCCTTGACATTTTTCTTTTGGAGGACTAAAGATGGAAAGAAATTTTATACTAACAAACACATTTTAAAGATGGGAGAAATCGAAAATGTTTGAATTAATAATGCAATTCTGCCATCTAACGCTGTGGACGAGCGTCTCCTACACCATACGTCACGTGTTGCGTGATAGAATAATCGCATTTTGTGTAAAGCAATATAAAACTCACTTAATGGATGAGTGGTCGAATGGATGGAGGGAGAGCCGTTTGCTAAATCAATCAAACCTTTCAACAACAGTGCAGTTCGGTGTAAACAGGTGATTCGAAGTTGGATTGGTTGGATGGCAGCTTGTGTAATTTCATTAGATTTTTGTGAGTTCTGTTCGCATAAGCTGAGTGCATCGACGTGTGACGAGTATTTAAGATGACTCGTGAATGTCGGTACAGGTGATACGTCGCTCTTTTTTCCACTTCTTTTCCAAGACTTGCACTTCTATCAAGTGGAATGAGAGACATAATTCACGCCACTGTCATTTATGGCTGTGCTTACTCTCAATCCAAAAGCTGCTCTAAAGTTTAGCTCACGTAACCTGCTCAAATGTTCCAAACTGATCCAATATAAAAGGGTTAAAACGACGTTGGGACTTGTGAAAAGCTTTAAAGATAACACTAGGTTGCAATGAAATAGACATAAAAAATCGTATTTATTTATTTATTTCTTTAGCTTCACAGAATATTTGATTTTACTTAGATATTAATTAAATTCGTCAATTTTATTATTTACACGTCGACTGAAAGTTTAATTAAATTAAGTTTAGGTGTGCGACTGTGTGTTTTGTTTGACGCATCTCCGGAGACTCGCATACCTTTAAATAAACATGGAAAGTTGTCTGACTAAGTTCAGCTTGCGGTTTTTAAGTTTAAGTTTTCTTGACACAATTGAATTCTGTCGTAATTGTGGTTGTTTTCTCAGAAACCACAAACTGGAGTATATAAATCTTGTTTCACTGTTAACCATCCGGATAAGTTAATTAGTCGATTCGTCGATTCATTATAACCTAATGTGACGTGACAAATGTTTTTAAATACTTTCTCTTCTTCTCTCTCTTTTTCGCTCGCACTTATGTAGAAAAAAAATGTTTAATTATTTTTTTGTCCTTTTTAAATCATTCTTTAAAAAAATTTTATTTTTCACCAAAAAAAAAAATTGGCCATCCGTTCTCTTTTCACTCACATTCTCGCCTCCATGAGCCATATCTGGCAAGCAGTAATTCACTTGAAATCCATCACTGCAGTTTCAATTAACTTTTTTTGGTGGTCGAATCTAATTTTCACTCCATCTCGCTGTCTAGTCGCACTAGATGTGATTCCGTGAGGAGAGGTCTTCAGTTTCCGCACTCAATTCCTTTTCATTGACATTTTCTCATTGCCTTTCTTCTTCCTTCTGTTCACAGGTAATCCTTACATTCGATCAATGCCCAAAATAACGGTCGTAGCCGGTGAAGATCTACGGATGAGATGCCCTGTTTCCGGACATCCCATTGATGCCATTTATTGGGAAATTGGTAAGAGAAACCTTTACACTTTAAACTTTTAATAATCTCCAATTTTAAACTCGTTCCTAACTTCAAACGTCACGCTGGAGCTCCATTTCGGACGTAATTACTAAAATCTATAGTGTAACCTTTTTCCATTTATCCGTCCGTTTAAAAATTTGTGGTTGCAGTTGGCATTCGCCTACTAATTCAGAAAGTAAAGTCCCATTGTACGTTACGTTGGGCAAGTCCCACGAGGAAAAGAGTTTCAATTCGGATTATGCGGATGTTTGAATGACAAGATGCAAACTAAGCTGGCTCGTCGTCCGTCTGTTGGGACCTATGATATAGTTTATGCTCAATCGTAAACAAAAGCCAATGGTCCTCAGTCGACCATCAAGGGCCTTATTATGTCTAATGGGCATTGCTCGCTGGATTCACAGTCGTCCCATTATCTCAACAACAGAACGGAAGCAGACCAGCGACATCTGCACAAACGACACACGCGCACAAAATGGAGGCACACGATGGAGTTATCAATGGTAATTGTAAATCACAGTTAGCCGAAAGCCTCGGGAGACCCATGCTGGCTTTTAAAGAATGAAGTTGCAGCGTGGCAATCAATCGATATGACATAATTGAAGGAGTAGTGGCATTACGAATGTATGATTCAAGCTGAGAAATTCATGCTCCTGAAGTGACAAGACGAGAGTTTTGGGTTTTGGAATCGTGAATGGATCGGAAGTAAATAAATACAAGGAATAATTGATGAGTGAACTAGATTTGTGCATTACGGTACCAGTCTTCTCTCCTTCCTGCTGGATAACAAGGACTGACATTTTCTCTTTCTTGGTCCATTTTCCAATCTGATTGGAGGGAAATGCACTGTGTGCACTCGAGCAACATTTCAACTTCTTGACACTTGTATTGCTAAGTTTTCGATTGGACGAAAGGACATTTGCAGAGCGTCAAAACGAGACTTTTTAATCAAAATATTGCGACATACAGTTGAGTGAAGTGTCTCTCGCAGGATGTTGTTCTGCTTTGATGGCATAAGAAGAAGAGCGAATTCTTTTTTGAGGGCGAAATTGTACCGCTGCACTAGTCTTTTATGCGGCTGTAATTTTATCCCTATCGGGCTTGAGCCCAATTCCCAGTCAGTGCATTGGATGGCTGGGCTGGTGACGTCCATCACACTTACACGAAGCAAATGGAGCGTGACAAAGCATTCTCTTTCTCTTGTGTTGCAATGTTTTTAGAAAGGGGGGGAAAAGTGTGATTTCCTACTTTGTGTGGTGGTGCTTCACGATTTTTTTTTCTGCAAAGGGAAGAACTAGTGGAGGGAAGGGAGGAAGTGGAGGAGGATGCGGCGCCGGATTCAGTTTCACACTCAGTTTAGTGGCGAATGAAAAAGTGAGAGGGAGAAAAAGAAAACGAGCTGTCAAGATAGAGTTTCATCTTGTCAGAGTCAGTTGAGAATGAAATAGACCGAATGGAAAAATTTGGAGAAACTTTGAGGTGGTGCGCCATAAAGGTGTGGTCACCGAACGAACGTAGTACCGTACTCTGTCTGTAGGTTCTAGACTCCGCGAGCAGTCATTTCCTAATTCGACACTTCGTTTCCGTCCTTTTCAGAGGGCTCTCGACTTCCAGTGAACCACAGACAAAAGTCTTTTCACAACGGGACGATAGTGGTACAGAACGTCCAGAGGAATCTCGATGCCGGTAAATATACGTGTGTGGCGACCAACAAGCAAGGACACAGCGCCAGACGCGTCTTTGAAGTGGCCGTTTTGGGTAAAAAAAATATAAAGTGACTCGTTTTCGGTGAGATTGATCGTGTGTATCGTTTTCTTTCGTATAGTTCCTCCGAAAATTATGCCTTTCTCTTTCCAAGAGGATCAAACCTACGAAGGTGTCCGAGCTTCGGTTTTTTGCAGTTTGAGTCAAGGCGACCTACCCTTGAGCATCAAATGGTATAAAGATAACACGCTGGTTCAGCCGAAATCGGACGTGACCACTCAGACGATAGATAACTACGCTAGTACGTTGGTCATCGAGCGAGTGATGGCACATCATAGTGGCAACTACACGTGCAGCGCTAGCAATGCAGCAGCCACTGTCAACCACACGGCATTGCTTATC
>JAQFZO010000057.1:0-47528 GCA_034695885.1 Geophilus flavus
TTAATGTTACTTTTAATCCTCACATCAAACTTTTTATTGTCAGATATTGTTGCAAGAGTGGTTTTAGGATATATGAACTCTGCCATCCGACGTATGCAGCAACCCCAACTATACAATCGAAAAAAGCAGCTCTCAAATGCCTATCTCCTTTATCGTTTAAAAACGTGATCATGTGCGACAATAAAATATCATTCGCTGCAAACAGAAGAAAAATACGTTAATCATAAAAAAAATTATACAAAATTTAAAATAAATTCCAGTGTTACCTTTTTGATGCCCAAAAAATACACAAAGCCTAGTGATTCCATTTTCCATTAATGTTTGCTTGATGATATTGTCAGAATCACTAAGTAAAGTACTAACTATTTGCTGTATCATTTCGTGCAAAGCTTGTAATTCTACATCGTAACTTGCCTACAAAATAAATTTCAATAAAATAAAGGAAAAAACAATAATGATTTAACGCATTACATGATTGTTTAATATGCTTCCATCTTCGACCGTATCAGCATCGTCGTTTTCGGAATTTAATTGTACCATTTCAAGAAACCTAAACACATTAGTTCTAATTACACCATAGTATGATTTGAATGCCAACGTGAGTTTTACCTGAGCGCAATTTCAGCCAATTCAGCGATGTTTTCAGCAAATGCTATTCGAACCACGACAGCTTCATCGTGCGTTAAATGTGTTAAGTTTGGCAAAATATATTCGGGGAAGATATTGGCGTCGCTTCTCGGTACGGAATTCACTTTGCCAAGGCATTTTGTTAGCACGCGTAGTGAAGCAGCTCGTACTCTGGGATGATCATCCTTCACTAAATACAGCTGCAATAAATTTAAACAAGAATAATTATAAAATTGAAATGTTTCGTTTCGAATGCAGACAACCCGTGAGTTTTGTATACCATATAAGGTGTGAGCCTATCCAAAATAATTTCCGCACTTAAATGCGGAGTGAGAGTTAGTAACATTTCAAGGGAGCTGAGTTTCGCCGAACAGTGCTAGAAAAATAAATTTTTATGTTAGTTATACAGATATGGCATATAAATATTCCACTTTACTCTTAAAGCTCTTAGCGTTGACGTGATCAAAGAAGTTATAATCACTAGTCCTTCGACATGAGTCGCATTTTTTGAATCATCCTTGCCGATATCGTTCTTCTCGATTTCACTGCATAATGTTTCTTGAATTTTATGCAAATCACGTTTTAATCGAACTATTTTATCATCGGCTGTTATAATTGGAAATCCAGCAAATCCATGCATGTAATCGCGTAGAAAACTATAAAAATATTCGGGAAAAGCTCTTCCGCGTTGCTCATCTAAATAACCTTCAGCTGACAAACGAGAACTCGGTTCTTTCTGCATCATATGGCATAACATCGTCTAAAATAGCCAATACAAACAATTACTCTATCATTTCCAAAATATACAACCAGGAGAAAAATACTCTAATATTCGTGTCTTCAATTTTTTCTAAAATTTTGCAAGGATTATATTCATCGTTCCTGTATGCCAACAGTTGTCCAAGGTCAAAAGCAGCATGGCCCTCAGTAAACAATTCAGTCAAAGCACATCTGAAAGAAAAATTAATTTAATTTAATTACTCGTAAGACTAAAACTTGTGTAATTATTACCCAACAGAGAATATATCCATAGACGGTTGTAAATTTCCTTCTCTGATTTCGTTATCGGGTAAGGACAAGTTACTCGCAATTGCTGCATCAGCGCTAAAAGTTTTGACGAATCGTTCCGGTGCTATGTAACACGTCCGTCTTCTCGATGTGTCGAAAAAGTATGAATAATCTGCCGGATTATCGTCTGGTAGATATGTGGGTTTGAAGCTGGCGAAATCTGTGAGCAACACCCAATTCCAACCCGTGACCATGACATTTTCTAGCTTAATATCGCCGTGGCATACCTTTAATAAATTTGTGAATTATTAATAAAGTCGGTAAATTGAAATATTTTTACATTTTACTTACGCCAAGTTTATGACACTGACTTATAGCACATAGTAGTTGAAAGGCAATCCATTTCTTTTCTATGCTATTAAGAAACGGCCTTGTACTTATTCGGTCGTATAAATTATCTTTCACGTATTGACGAAAAAGTAATCCAGCTTTTTCTGTCAACTGAATTAAAAAAGATTTTCAAAAATAAAACTTTTTAATAGGCCAAGGAAAATGCTCACAATAAATTTCTGGAAAGGATGGCAATTTGGAACACTGCTTATTTTTAATTTAATAGCTGTAATAATAAAAATATAGACAAATGAATAAGTCCTAAAAGTATTTATTAATTTTTTTTACCTTCCAACTGATCATTAAAAGATTTTAATGGATATGATGGATCATGAATTGCAAAAACTTTGACTACGACTAGACCTTCACTGAATTTAGCTCTGGCAACTTTCAGAAACCGTGTACTGCCCAAACTGTAAATTGACAAAATACGATTTGCACGATAAGTGAACTATGACGATGTATTTGTTTTCGACAACATTGTCAGCTGTAAATGCACCTGATATCGAAAGTATATTCGGGCAATTCCGTTAAATAATACTCTACTGGAAATATTTGTGATGGCGCAATACCAGTCAACTGGTTTCCCATCTTTTAAACCACTAATAAAACAATATCAATAGATTCAATCTTCCTCGAACCTAAAATACAATACCACAGATAAGTTGTTTTGCCATTTCTAAACCCAATCCGCCTCTAATAGCTCTGGCCGATATCTGCTGACACCTATTGGTGGTTTTGGAAACTCAACACCTGGCCTGGCCTCATACATAGTTAAGACCACCTCTGAGGGACCACCTGGAGTACGACTGCTGGACTCGATCCTATTCTATCTATCTATCTTAAAGGGAACCTTTCCTGTTTTTGTGTTTGATCAAATTTTAATCTTTTATTAGACAGACATAAATTATTCCAGTGTAATCATTCCTACTCGGCAAGATTGCTTCTGACTATAGTGTGTGTTGTTTGTGTAAGAAAAGGAAACTAATCATATATGAACACTTCTTTTTAAGCCGCACTACTGTTAATAATTTTGTACAGTGTCGTAATAACTCAATTATACATGAAAAATACAACAGTTCACAATTTTTTTCGTAACAAAGCTTCTGTCGCACATAAATGTAAAAAATTGTAACATCTAATGCTAGTTTTAATAGTCAATGGCACATTAATCATAATGAAACCAAAACAACTGAATAATTTACAAGTTATAAAATGAATCTATGTGAATTTTAATTGTCAACATAAAAAAAAAATTAAATCATATATTACCAAAGTGTGGGTTAAAGTTATGTCGAAAATTTCCATAGGGCGTAGAGCCCACTTTCCATTTATATTCCAATAACTGGCAAGTGTTAATATCCACATCCACAGTAACTTCAAATTTAATAATTATACTACCAACTTCAAAACTAGCAAACATCAAAATACGGTACATACACTACCATTGCCAGCTATTGCACATCAAAAATAATAAAATATTCTGTCTTGCAAATAAAATTAGATAAAATCTTTCGATACTATGTATACCGTACTGTTAAAAAAATATTTTCTTAATTAAAATAAAATTCTAACCTTCTGTATTGTGGCCACTGATTGTTCTATGGTTACATTTCAATATCTAAAACCGTTTTGTACAGTGCCTTGTTAGGTTCTATTGATTGGTCCCAAAAATGTTTCTCAAATACGAAGTTTTCATGTTTAATCTAACTTAAATTTAAATTAAATTAATAATACAACTTAATCAAATAAAAACAAACAAAAAACAAATATTCGTGTGATTGCATTGAACATTTTTTTTTTCTGGTTGACATTTTCAACCTACATACAGGTACGTAATTTGAATTATTGACAAGGCATTGATCGAAAAAAAAATTGATTTATTTTCCTCCATAAGCCATTTTCATTCCAACTGCCTAAGATGGCAAGCATACCATTTCCCATCGGATGACGTCGATCTCTTCAACCACAGACAGAGTGGCGACATGTGCTATTGCCTGTTAACTTCTTCTTTTAACGAGTTAATACGTGCACATATTTTCAAAGCTGGACCCAATTTCATGTTCATAGCTGTCATCAAATGATCCTCTTTAAGTAATAAAAGTGCTTGTCCGTCGATTTCCTGTATTCGAAATTCATCCGCATAATCTGTACAACCAGGCAATGCTTTGATGAATTCATACACATCTGGCACCTAAAAGAAAAAAAAATAAACGTAAATAACTCGTTCAAATAGTCTCATTGACCTCAATTCTTACCGTCCATTTTACAGGACTCTTTGGTAATGTTCTTTCTGTAGCTAACTGCGGCGGTGGTTCTGCCTCTGTGTTGTCGACTTCCATGTCTTTTTGACTCGTTGGTGTTGTCGGGGATAGTGAGCTCTCACCTCCCGAATGAGAATCTGTCGTTTCTTCTTTTGGTGAACTTTCTCCTCCATTTTGCTAAATGAAATGAAATTTTTTTTAAAATTAGATTATGAATGAAATCATTGGGAGTTTCAAATGTTAAATACCCAGTCGTCTGCTGGACTGATGACGGTTGTTCTTGATGATGATTTTCTCCATCCTTTCCTCGACTTCATGCCGTGATGTTTCTTACTGCTTTTGCTCGATTCCATTTCTATTATAAAATACATGCAGAGAAGCACAATAACTAATTTAACTTTTATGCTCGCCAACAAAACCAACCAGTAGAAGATGAAAACAGACCAATGCGTTTGGAGCAACCAACGTTGTACCTCTTGGCACAAGATGTGGAACAGAATCTTTTTGATCGTTTGAATTTTTTCTTCTCATCCATTTTCCCGCAAAATTCACATTTGGCTAGTTCCGAGTCCAACTTTTCTTTTTTCTCTGTGAAAATCAGATACTCACAATGAGACATCGTTTCAAAATTATAGTAAAGTGAATACAAAGTAAGCGAAAAAATATTTTAAATGCAAACGTTACAGCAAGCAAATTGAACGAACAAACAAACAAACAAACGAGAAATATTAGGAACGTACTGCCTAAACCCTTTATGATAATGGTAGGTTTCCCCCCTTCTTTCCAAGGATCAGATGAAGTTTGAAGAACAGGTTGAGTCGAAGTTGGTATAAAGTCAGCTTTTGGGCCTATGAATATTAGGAAACAAGTGTGCAGTGTTTCGAAGTTAGTTAAATTAGTGTGAAAATATTTCAATAACACAAAAAGCATGCAGAATACAGTAGTAAGATTTTAGTGCAGTGTTAAAAAGGAGAAATATAAAGGAAGAAATAAAAATTACTCGGAGATTCGTCCATTTCCTCTATTTCCTTTTCCACCGGCTGCTGTTTATTCGGTGGACATTCTGCAATCAGCGATGTCCGATTGACCTTTAAGACGATACAAAATTAGATTTTCAAATTTTTTAAATTAAAATCGTTTCAAAATGTACCGGAAATGGCTCAGGCCCTTCCTGAATAACATAACCTTCAATTACATGTGTAAGGACGTGAGGTTTGACGATGGCTTTTTGCGGTTGTTTGTCCTTCACAGATTCTATAGGTGCTACCGTTGCCATCGAAGGTGTAGATGTCGTAGTTGTGGTTGTTGTTATTGTGGTCATGATAGGTGCGACTGTCGTTGTTGGCACCGTCCCAACTAACGCTTTCTCTAGCTTAGGTGCGATTGGTTTTGGCAGTAATAGAGGTTGTGTCAACGCCGCTTCTAAATGCCGGGTAGAGGAAGGTGTGGAACCATTGGTTTTTTCCATCCTCACAGGTTCTTCTATTTCCATCGGTTCCTCTTGTTCTATTGGCTTGCTTGCGATGGCAGGTGGCGCAGGTTTTGGCATAATTGGGACGTTGGCTTGAATTTCTACACTCGCTGTTAACAACGGGAAAAAAAAGTATAAATATTAAAATACCAGTAGTTTATTCAAATTAGACTAACCCACCTTTCTGCACGGGTTGTTTACCATCTCCACTGCTATTTGCTTTCGTCTGACTAGCAATGGATTGATGATGGCCAGTGGGACCTGGCAATTTTGTTTGATTAGCAGCATCAGCTTTTTGATGTAGCACTACACCCTGTCCAGGAGACATTCTATTCACCTGAGCTTTACTTCTATGCTTAACCTGTGTCATGTATGATTAAAAAATCATCAGTCATCTTTTCCTGAAAAAAAATTCCCCACGACTCACCTGTGCGCGCAAACCAGGCAACTGAGTGGTTTGCACCAAACTTGTAGTCACAGTTGTTTGAGTTGCAACTGAAGCTGCTGGACGAACCTGCAAAAGTGGTTGGATCTGATCCATTCACAAATAAACATCCATTGCACAAAATCAAAATAATAATAATAATAATAACAATAAAATCTATTTTTATCAACTAATTCTCACCTGCTTCGGTTTTGTTATTTGTACTCCTGGGCTAGGTTGAATCGCAGGCTGTGCTTGCGTAGGCGGGGATTGTATGAACATGTCTTGATGTTGTCCTCGTATAAATATGGGGTTTTGGGCCAAAAGAGCTGGCGATTGAATTCCTCCCGGAGTTGCCCAAGTAATTCCTCCGTGAATCGATCCGAGTTGCAAAGGGTTTAAAAGTTGTGCCTGACTCGCTATCATGGCAGCCTGACTCGTTATGAGTTGAGGCGTGGACACTATAGTTGTTCCTTGTGAAATTTGCTTAAACTGCGATGAGTTGAGGACGGTTGCTGTTGCCGTGCCGGGTGTGCCAGAAACTTGCGTTCCTGATTGTGGATGCGGCAATATGGGTGATTTGGATTGGAGTGCAGTAGCCTGCCCCATGACCTATTAAAAACCAGAAACTTTTTTTAAAATACATAGCCCTTATTTGGTAAAATAATAAAACTACTTACAAATGAATTTAATAAGTGATTACTTACAAAAGGTTTCATTTTTTGTGCATCACTCACAGCTTTCGAATGTTGTTGAGCAGGAGAAAATGATGGTTGAGACGAGATGACACCCAGCTGTCCTATGACAAGCGTCTGGTTCTGCGTGGATGGTATGTAGTTTGACTGTCCTTGCAGAATTGGTTTGCCAGCTGCAAGCATCTGCGGTGTAATCTGGTTTGGGACACAAGGTTTCCCAGTCGTTATTACCTATGTTAAGGGGAAAGGTAGAGGACGGACTAGGTTTTTTTCTTTTTTTTTAAATAAGTTAACTGGGAAGATTTGTTAATTGGGTCATTTTTTGTTTTTTAAAATCCTTTATGTTAATAGGACACCGAGTAAAAGTGCTCAAAAATGATGTACAAGAAAGAAAACATTTTGCACATATTATCCAATTTTGTTGCTGTGAAAAAGGATGTCGGGAATGGTGTAATTGAAAGTTGCCGGGTGACAAACTTCCGGTTTTAAATGATATTTTTCAATTGACAAATATTTTAATTATGATTTTTATAATTTAATTTTATCCAATTTGCAGTCTAGTTTCTTTCTTCTGCATACTTGACATGTTCATTGAAAAAAATGCACATGCAATCAAATTTCTTATGAAAATAAGGTAATTTTATATATGAAAAAAAAAATAAAATGGTCAATTTAACTTTTTGCAAGAAAAATTATGGTGTCAAGCGCCTCAGTGAAAATTGCAGTCCTTAAGATAAGATCTGATAGAACATTTTTGGTCTATGTGTAGTAAACGTAAATATGAACTGAACTGTTAGTAAAATGCAATGAATGAGCAAATTAAAGACAAATGATCGGCTAGTACAGTATAAGACAGCGCAAACGTGCATAGTGAATGTTGTATAAAAATGCACAGTCAATACAATAAGTTCTATCACCGTAATCAGTCACCATGGCGTATTAATCAAGCTGTAAGCCACCAAAATTTGCACAGTAGAAAATATTATACTTGCCAACTGTTGTAATTAAATCGAAAATTTTAAACTTAAACCAATTTATTTCTAAATCTTGACTGGTTGTCAGGAATATGAATAAGAAACTGGTTGGCAAGTACAGAAAACTTGTTTTTACCAAGAAAATATGTAAAAATAAAATGAATAAATAAAAATTCAAAATTCAGCAGCTCGTTTTTTTTTTTTTTTTTTGTTGGTGTTGTGCCTGTGATGTGAAACTTTTTTTTACTCGAGTTAAGAGAGTTAAGCAAAATAACAGGAGAGGATTTTTTTTGTAATTTAATATTCAATGAAACAATAATTTAGAAACCTGTCGATTGGCCGTGAAAACAGGCGATGGTGCAAGTAAAGGGGCAGGAACTACACCAGTCCTGCCACTCGTTGTATTGATGGACACCCCATTTTGGACGGTGGTAGAAGGATAAATCATAGGTTTGAAGGTTGCTGCAATGGAGGATGTTTTCGGTTCCAGACTAGGTGCTTTACTCAGCAGAGGCAATCCCAGAACAGGCGCACTGAAAGCCTATGGATAGGGCACCAACATCGCATCAGGAGGCACTTTTTTCACAACACTCAAACACCCCATTATCATTCGCAAACAAAATAATATTGTGCATTACAAGACTGTAATTTAACTAACAAACCAAGCAAATGCTAATGATTAAAAACTTAAAAACAAAACAGTGGTAAGGCTACGTACCATTTCGTGTGACTTTCTTTATGTATTTAGCATGAATACATGCAATTTTCACTGCACATTTTTTCCTTTTTTTAATCCATATACATGTATCTTTCCATCACTAGCTACGCAGTTGCAATATATGTATTAATAACGAAAGAGAATTGATTTTTTTATCTGTTTTATAAACTAACCCTCTACCGGTATCGTATATAAAACATAAAGACAAAAAAATATTGAAAACCGGACCTACTATTTGATGTATTTTTTGTAACAACCAGTTATTGAAAAGTAGCTGATTCGTATAAATTTCGGTCATAAAAAAATTATGTCAATTATATCTGGGTATGGCATTATTGTTACTTCGTCCTGCTGCTCTGCATGCTGGTATTACGTCACAAAAATAGATTTATACAGTTGTTTACTTTTCGAGCGAATGAAAGAAATTCGTGCTTCGTATTGCATAATTTTTGAAATTTTAAATATTTTTTTTTTCTTCTTAGAAATATCAGTTCTCGCCAACAAACATTATACCAAATGTGTGCAAAAGCATGAGAGAATGTAGAACAGGACGCTCTAACTGATATATGGACGTGATAATAACAATAAAAAAAAATATATAATGAAATGGAAAAATTCGAGGTAAAGGAATAATGATATAAAAAATAATATAAATAAGCATACAGGTGTGCAATACCATTGTCAACCTTGTAAGAGGGGAAGGTAAGAATAAAGAAAAAAATAAACACACCTGTATAGAAGGACTCATGGCTGTTGGTTGCAATGTGATATTGCTAATATTGCCAGCAGACATAAGCAGCTGTTGTTGAGGATTGTAAATGTGTTGCAAATAGGCTGGGGCATGAATTGGCTGCTGAATCACTTGCACCTGTATCAATGCATAAATAATTATTTTAATTACACACGAATTGAATTAGTTAAAAACAAAATATCAAAGATCATTTTAAAAAAATCACACGAGGAGAAAAAAAAATACTCGCATGCTTCGAGAATATCCACTATTTTAACATCGAGAGAATAAAAACTGGAAATAATAATTTTTACGACAGGTAAGGGGTGGGGTGTGGCTCACCTGCGGAATGGGCGAAGGGGGCACCCCAGGATGAGCCATGACCTGTGGGGTGATTGGTTGATGGGGTTGGGTCATGGCCGCGGTTGTTGTGACCGTCACGTTGGACGTCGGTGTAACAGGGGTGAGCTGGGAAGACGAAACTCCATTTGCTGCCGCCACTGCTATCATGGCGTTGGCCTGGACTACTCCATTGCCGTTGTTGGGCGTCGGCGTTCGGCCTATGATGCCCATACTTGTGGGAGTGCCGGCTTTATCGTTCATTTTTCACTATCCAAATGTAACTTCCTGCAGAAAATAAAGAGCAAAAATAAAAACACGTCAACAGATAGAAATATTTCATAATTTAATGCAATTTACATGAATTAAATCGAATTATCTCCTCAAAAATAACTCTACCCAACCATAAATGCATTGATAAAAACTAGAACGGAAACAGCGTGTCGTTTTTAATTCGAAAAAAAGAAAAAATCCACACTTTGTACCATAGAAAAGATATGGCGGCCACCCCTCTCTTTGCCCTTTAAGCCTAGCCCTCATTAGGCCCTAAATATTCCTTGGTCGAATCCCCTCTCTTGCACAAAAATCTCATTATTTTGTTTCGAATGGTCGAGTAGGTCCATAGTACAACGACATAGCCGATGGGTAACAGAAAGAAGCCTAATTGAAGACACAGGGCCCAAAAAAAAGGCACAAAAACAAAAAAAAATAAATATATATAAAAAAAAATAAGAGGAAATAAACGAGCAAGAAGAGCGAGTGAGAGAAAGAGAGAGAGAAGAGAGAGCGACGAACAATCGATCTTTCCAGCAAAACCTGAGACAACTCGTAGTAAAAGCCGCAAATATAAGGTCCATAAACCTTCATTTATTATTCCACTGGCCTCTCTCGGATGCCTATCCCTCCCCTCTTATCAACACCCGCACCACTATTTTCTTTTTTCGTTTTCCCCCTGGCATTCGTGGCAGCAGCAGGAGGGAATTTTCCTCCTCCACGACGCAGCCCCGTGACCTGCGTCTCCACTCGCAGCCAATACCAGATGGAGGTTGGGGGAGGATGGCGAGTGCAAACAACCAATTGGTTCCACCGATCCGCAGCAGCCGTCGGCGGTTCTCTGCCTCTGGGTTGGTAATGGAAAACCACGCCCTGTCTGGAGTCCCTCAAAAATAACTTCTTTACGTAAATATCTGTGTGTGTACAGACCTGTTGTTTTCTTATCAGGACTCCAACAACACTTTTATACACCCAAGCCTTCTACTCTCTTATTAAATTTCCAATATTTCTCTTTTTAATTTTGAGAATGAATAAAATTTTCCTGTTTATGAAATAATAAAATTTTGTTATTAACATTTCCTCATTAAATGTCAGCATATAAAAAAAGGAGGAAAAAATGTTGGGAATGAGGCCTTGTAATTTTTTTTTCAAAAAAATGAAACATAAATAAAATATATAACAACCTTTAGCAAGCAACAGGAAGCAACAATAGTTAGTTTTAGCTGTCGAACTTACCTATTTCCTATGACGTAAGTAATCGATCAGAAAATAAAACGGTCGTCTGCTCCAAATAAGAGGGAATACGACATGCAGAAAGGTTTGCAAGCTGCACAAAGTTGAAGGAAAAGGCTAAAAATGGTGGGAAACTGGTGTAATCATAAACCCAGGCGCCTCTGGTCCTTGAGCAAGTCGTTATCAATCAAATTGGTCAACTGTCTCTAAATAAAACACACCTCGCTTTGGGAGGAGCCTACCATATTGGCTTCTCCTATTCTGTATCGAGAAAGCCTCCAACTGGGTCTCGGGTTATGTTGAGACTCTCGTCTCCCATTGGCTGAACCCGATACCGAATGGGCGGAGCCCAAACTAGCTGCTTGACAGTAATTAGTTGCTCGTATGATACATATCATCCACCACCACTAATTCCACAACAGGATACGAAACTGCGTATTGTATATATCAACTACAACTGAAGAATATTCAGAAAAACTATTTCGATTCGATTGACAAGGCCGCAATAATTTTCTACGAGGCACCTCATGGAGCGTTCGATAGGGAAGGAAACGAATGCGCAAAAAAATAAAATTTAAATTAATGTAGTAAAAGCCAAGCCTTAATTAGTTTTCAAGGAAAGTGCAGAAAAAATAAAATTCGGTCATTTTATTTTTCCATTTGGTCGAGGAATATTTTTAGGGGAAAAAATAAGATTAAATAAGTAAAATTCATTATGGTTTGGTATGTTGAACCTGATTCCAGAGATCACGCCAACTGATTGGCTGGCGATAGTTATGGATGCCCAGTTGACACAGACACCCTCGACACAAAGCAAATCACCAGAAAGAAAGACATTTACCAGATGGTAATCACCGAGCAATGTGCATAAAGTGTAAATATAGCATTGAATAAAAATATTTAGGTGGTTACTTACTGTTTTAGTGATTGATGAAATAGTTTTTTCGTCGCCCAAAAAGTATGCCCTAACCGAGCTACAACAACCATAGCGGAGTGGTTTAATGCTCCATTCTTATTGGTTGAAAATCTTGACGTCATTTGCCACATTCTCTTTTTGAGACGAGTCTATTTGAAGATTTGAGGGGTGTGCCGTATACAATAGTTGTTATTGAGTTGTGCTGTGATCCGGGTACAAATGACTGGTAGTTAAAAAATATTTTCTTTTACCTACAAGAAGGGATTAAGAACTCAGGCCTCGTTTTTTTTTGGGCTTACTGTTGTTTTATTTAAATTTCCATCTAGTGATGGTTATTGTCTTTTTCTTTGTTAAGTCTTAAAAGCGGTCTATCAAAGAAAAATGGGCGGAGCATTGATGATCAATGACCTTTTTCCTCTGCAATTTCCTTTTACATGTTTTTTTTTTCTAGGGCAAGCTTATTTTTATTCAGAAAATGGATTTTGTGTATAAATTAAAAATTAATATTTGCTGAAACATACGAGGATCCGACATGAAACTAAAAAAAAAAAATACCGTTTCAAAGTTTGAATTTAAATACAAATCGAGGCTCTAATTCATATTTTATTTGCATCACACAAGGACAAGAGTCTCTTTCTTCCTGGTTCATTTCCTTCCAACTGAATTTTCAATTATTTTAATCCTTCAACGTGTCCAAGCCAAATAATTATGGCATTGTTGACCTCAGAGACCTTTTCTCTTTCCGTACCCATAGCGTGCAAATGAAGATTAGTACCGCGCATGACCGATATGACATCACACGTCGAGAAACGGCTGCGATTGGCTGCCAGCCTAAAACGAGTCCTTCAATTATAATATCGGTTAATCAGATTGGCTTAAAGCTAAGACTAATGAAGCACCATTTGTTAGTTTAATCACAGATGTAATAGCCTTCCCCTGATCAAATATAAAAAAAAAAACAAAAGGCTTGTGTTGCGATCTTGTCGCTGTCACAAAAATACACGATATATTGGTTCCTCCAAGGACGCCCTATTAGCACTGACTCATCGGTGATGTCACAGTTCGATCGTTAGTTTCTAGTCTTCTCTTCTCTGATGTTGTATTGGATTGCAACCCCTACGCTAATCTAATCTATGTGGTTTTAGCTCTAATACCCGTTATGTGAACCCTAAAAGAAAAATTTTTAATTAACCGATTTATATTAATAACGCAAAGTGTTGGACGTATCAAAAATGTAGTGTGAGAAGCCTTGAACGAAAATATTTGTATTTACTCGTGAAGAATAAACTCGGACTGCATTTGGTTGTTTTTGCAGCCATACTGAAAAATTTGATATTCGATATCGTCACTAGATGGCGGCAGTCTGCAATCGTTTCACGCTTAGTCTGCAAACTGAGCTTCGATCCTCATTTCAAAGCTCCAGTGCACAATTATTATTCGTTCGAGCGTGAATTTTTGGTGCTGGTCACTGGCATCGCCAACTGCTTATCGGAAAAGGCAGAGCGACTTAAAACTCGCAATGTGATCTCGAAAGATAGGGCCGTTACTAAGGAAACGGAAAATGCAACTTCCTCTTTGATGCAATTTCGTGAAGGCTGATTTATTAATTTAATAAAGTTGGCTGCCAATGCCAAACATGATTGAATCAAGGTGCAAATTTTGTTTAAAGCCAATAAATATGACCAAAACACATTTTTTTTATAAACAAAAATATATTGCCCGTGTAAGTTTAATCACAGTTTTAATAAAAACAAAGTCAAAACAGTCAATTTTGACCTCTCCTACGAGCTTAATTACCCCTTACCATTAAATTTCCATAAATTTCCCTTGCAAATAAAGTGAAATTTGGTTTGTTTACTAATTAAAAAAAATTCATTTAATATTAAAATATTAAATCAATTAAACGCTTGTAAACAAGCACGAGTTTCGAAATTGATGATAAATATTATTAATGAACTTAATTTACGGTTTATTATAAGAGTTTGCACTGCAGCTGTGAACCTCTTGTAAATTCCCAGCGCGATTTGAATCGGCCAATCACAGCGCACTGATTCGTATCATGTGTGAATTGTAAGGTGACAAATGGTTGCGACCAATAAAAAAAATGTTATCACCATTACTTTCTTGCACCCACCATAATTATAAATTCACTGCAACATTACACACCCCTATTTAATCAAATTTTAACATTAAAATAAAACAAAATAAAAATAGAAATAAAAAAATAAAAATAAATCTCAGTCGTCATGAATTAATTTTCATCTTTATTAATTACTAATGCTTTAATTTGCAGTAGTTTCAACCGACACGAGTCTCTAGTGCGAGCAGCAGATTAAAAAATAATTCATTCACCAGCTTTAGTGTTTAGTCTTCAGTCGATGCGAATTTGCACTTTCACCAGACCAAACCCTTCGGTGTGTATACATGAATCAAATCCATGTGGATATACAGATCACCTTGATAATGCGTAGTAGAAAAGGTGTTGGGGGTCACCTTCAAAAAGAAAAATCTCATCGTGTGGTGAATATGGCACTCGCGGGTCCTCTTAGCTGGCCAGCGTTACAACGAGGTTCCTATTGATTGGCTGCCGGATCGATTTCTGCAGAAAAGAGAGGCCAAGCCGCGTCTCAGGTGCCATCACTACTCAGTCGTCATCAGGGTCTAGCTCCAGGTGCGCCCACGCGGAACCCTGCCACAGTAACCCATTGCACACTTCTTCTCTTCTGGGCCGGACCATGTTTTCTAAGCGAATGCGGGGTAAGTCGATCGACATCGAATGCAATTCAATGCCTCACTTAAAAATACCTTCTCACACTTGCTTGCCATATGTGAAGGTGCCGACTAACAAGTTTACACCCGCATAAATCTTTAATACAATCTCGATCCTCCGAGATTTGCCATTCATACACATGCTATCACCGCAATCTAAAAATTTCCATCGCCAGCTTTTGTCAAAATCACAAACCCTAGCACGTGGTGCAGTCAAGTCTAACCACGGGGGTTGTTTCTTTTTTCTTTCTCACAAGTCAGTTTTTTTTTATGTTTAACTCTATGCTGCAGCGCTAAGAAGCCGAACATGGGGTAGTAAATTATTCACGTGGATTTCAAACATATTTCTTATGCATGGAACTGAAAATACCGTCCCATCTAACTTTTTTTTTATTTTTTTAATATTCATTCTAAGCTCTATTTTTAATCAAGATTTTTCTTAAAACACATAGAACCTTCTACCTTTATTGATCACCCATTAAAAATTGCTGCACTTATTTTTAACGTTTTAAGCATTAATCAATTTTTTTTATCTACCGAAAAGTTGTCAATTTTTAAAAGTCATTTACCGTCGTCTTTTTTGATATTTATTTAGTTTATTTTTTTTAAAAAAAGAAAGAGAAAAGAAAAGCAATCAATTGCAACACAAATTGAATCCTTTGCTGCCTCAGATTCGTTCGATAATTCGTTTTTCGCCCTCTCCCATCTCCAAACTTAGCAATTAACATTCACACACAAGGGTATTTTTCTCAGCACGGTGTAATGACGGTTGTCACGGCAACCCAAAACCCCCTGAGAAGAGACTCCAGATATTCCAAGCGACATGAGGGGCAAGCTTATTGCATTATTGAAATTGTCATCCGGGTTTTAAAGCGAGGGTCGAGCAACACTTGCTATGGGGTTACACCTGTCGCCAAATGCATTTTAAACATCACTTGTAATGCACTTGCAGTTAGTGGGAAAAGGGGAAAGAAAAATGAGATGCTAAAACTCTATGTTGTTTTCTTCTTCTCCTCCTTTTTTCACCTGAAATACTCCGGGACCGACGAAAAAGAGCAATTTTCTCAATCCGTTAATGGACTGTGAATGAATTACTGCCTTTGAAGCGTTTCCGCGTCGGCAAGGACAGAAAACAATTGATTAGTTGTTGCTCGTCGTAACGTGGCTTAAACACTTGTTAAAAAGTATAGACGTGATGAAGCATGCAACTTAAATTAGTAGCCAAAGTCAAACTTATCTAAAGAGTTGACTGTTTATTGAATTGCTATTGCAACAGCTGGGAAGAGAGAGGAGAATGAGAATGAAACGTGGTGGGGGTTAATCTAGAAGCCCAATTACAGCTGGGGTATGTTGGGAAGTAAAGAAAAGAAGCTCACCAGACACATTCAAGGCAATTGTCTCGAAGCAAGGAAAAAGAAGTAAAAGGGAGGAAAAGCAATGTTGAAAATGTACCAGATGCACAATTCTCAATTCTTTTTTTAAAATAAATTTTTTTAAAAAAATAAGAAAAATTTTTTTCTCACGTTCTATATAAAAACCTTCCAAAGTAAAAATAGAAAATTAATGATTACATGTAGGTTATAACAAGACATTTTTCCCTCGTCGTATGGACATTAAATGAATTTAATGAAGGGGGGGAAATATTGATAGGAAAAATCAATCTTGAGATAATTTTTTTTTTTTTTTTAAAGAATTGTTCATTTAGAGCTATGAAGTAGTTACTCAACACACATTTCTATCGATGGATCCTGCGAATAAAAATGTGAATATCAAATCAGGATCGCAGAGTAAGAAAACAGGTGCCGGCACCACCCTTATGAATGGAAAAGCATCCAACTTAAGCAATGAACAACTGGATCCGGAATTGGGAAAAAAGGCTATCAGCGTTCATTTGGTTCAACCTCATCTAGTCAAAACAAGATCTTCATTGGAAAAAATCCTCATTTTATCCATTTCTCTGCTAAGCATTTTTTGTATCGTGCTATTGTATTTAGTTAGTTCTCTTTACGTCTTATGGACAGGTAAACAAACTTTGTTTACGTCAGTGCCATTAACAAAATTAAGAAATTTATCACAATAGATCAGTCGAAACTGTGCCTCACAGAAGAATGTGTTAAAACAGGTTAAGTTTTGTTTTGTTTTTTTAAAAAAAACTTTCAATTATCTAAAAAGCTCTTTCTATATATTTTGCTTTTTTGTTATTCGTAATGCAGCGTCGTCTTTAATGGCTGCTATTGATAAAAATGCAGACCCATGTGATGACTTCTTTCAATTTGCATGTGGTTCCTGGAACAAAAGACATATCATTCCCGAAGATAGAAGTAGTATAAGCACGTTTGAAGTTTTGGCTGATGAACTACAAATTATTTTAAAAGGCAAATTTAAATTAATTAGAAAACTTAAGAAAGAGAGGAGAGAGAAGAGAAAAAAATCATTTAATTACCTAATTTTCTCCCCTCCAATTAGGCTTATTAGATGAACCTTTTAATAATCAGGACAATAACGCCACTAGAAAAGCCAAGATATTTTACCATTCCTGCTTAAATTTATGTAAGTAAATTACGGTTTGACGAGCGTAACGACAAATAAATTGAATCTTTTACATGACTCATTTTTCTCGGGGTTCGATTTTCGTAGCTCAGATTCAAGCTATTGGAGATGCCCCTCTTAGGCAAATACTGTACGATCTTGGAGGATGGCCTGTGACTAATATGAAATGGACACCGCCCGTTTGGCCAACAGAAACTCTCCTCGGTCGGTTGAGAGGAGAATTCAATTTGGGAGTTACTGTAGAGCAATGGGTCGGACCCGATGATAAAAATTCATCCGTTCATATTATTCAGGTTTGAGTTTGATATTAAATCGATATTGAATTCACTTTTAAAAAAATAATATTTTGTTTGTCTTAGCTGGATCAGATGCCTTTGGGTTTGCCAAGTCGGGATTATTTTTTAAAAAAAAGTAGCAAGAAGGAATTAGAGGCATACTTGAAATTGATGGTTGATGTCGCTGAACTACTGGGAGCCAATAAAACATACGCTATTACCGAAATGAAAAAAGTTTTGATGTTCGAAATTGAGTTAGCAAATGTGAGTACTGAAAGATTCATATTTAATTTTATATTAAGGATTAAGTATTTACATAATTTTGAATATCGATTTGCAGGCATCAGTACCAGAAGCTGACCGACATGACACGAGCTCCATGTATGACAAAGTGACCCTTCACGAATTGCAAGAAGCAGTACCTGAAGTACACATTTAAATTAAAAATTATCGTATTATCATCTAACCATCCAGTTCTCCGTTTTAGATCAATTGGTTAAATTACCTCAACACGTTTCTGCCCATTACAATTGACGAAACCGAACCTGTGGTTATATATGCCATGTCGTACTTAAAAAAAATGGGACGAGTCTTTAAGTTGACCAACAGAACGTAAAGTTTAAGGTAATAATATTAAAAATATTTTTTTTAAAGAAAAATCTTTTATATTTTTAGTGTAATTCACAATTACGCCGTATGGCGTTTAGTATTGGAATTGTTACCATATCTAGATGAGAAATATCAAGTAAAGAGAGTGGAGTTCAGGAAAGTGCTTTGGGGCGTGTCTGCAGACAGGATTCGATGGAACCAATGCATTGAATTGGTCAACAAACGCATGGGAATGGCTGTAGGAGCACTTTTCATCCGGGATAACTTTAATCCAGAAAGCAAACAAAATGTAAAAGAATTGAAATATTCCATTTACATAATAAAATTATTGATTTTTTTTTTTATATATATAAATTAAATGACAGGCTTTGGAAATGATTCAGAACATTCGCAGCGCTTTTAACGAGTTGTTAGGTGACAATGTTTGGATGGATGACGAGACGAGAAAAGTAGCACAGGAAAAAGTTAGTTTTTTTCTCTCACGACTTCTCAGTGCTCACATCTTTACTTTTTCAGGCAAATGCAATGAATGAAAGAATCGGTTATCCAGATTTACTCACCAATTCAGACGAACTTACCAAAGAATACGAATTGGTAAAAAAAAATTCTAAAAAAAAAATTACTCAAATGTAAACATCTTAATATTTTTCCAGCTCCCGATTTACGAACATCGATTTTTTCAAAACGTACTCAATGCCATGAAATTTGAAGCTTCCAAAAGTTTAGTAAAATTACGGCAACCTGTCAATAAAGATAAGTGAGTGTGTTCTGTAGAATTTTTCAAACTTTGTATGTTTAATCGCGATTATTTGACAGATGGTCAACAGAACCAGCTGTTGTGAATGCATTTTATAACCCAAACAGCAATGATATTGGTAGAAAAAAAATTTTTAAAAATTGTGTACATTGTTAGGTAATCGATCATATCTCTATATTTTTTGCAGTTTTTCCAGCAGGAATCTTGCAACCATTATTTTATAGCAAACATTTTCCCAAGTAAGACAAATTGATTTTTTAGAAAAAAAAAAATTAATAATAAATATTATTATTTTCATGAATTTCAGTTCTCTAAATTATGGTGGTATTGGAGTTGTTATTGGTCATGAGATTACCCATGGATTTGATGATAAAGGGCGTCAGTTTGATAAGGATGGGAATATGAGAGATTGGTGGAATAATAAGACAATCGAAGCCTTCACCGAGCGTGCCCAATGCATCGTCAATCAATATTCTAATTATATTTTAGATGACGTCGGATTACCAGTAAGATTGTTATCATATTTTTTTCCCTCGAAACTTATATTTACTGCTTACTCAACTTTATACTTGCACTTTTCCTTAATGACTTGCAGATAAATGGTAAAATGACTCAAGGAGAAAACATTGCAGACAATGGAGGTCTCAAACAAGCGTTTCGGGTAAATTACCCGTTATAAAGCCTTTTTCTTCTGTAATAACAGAAAAACACTTCACAGGCATACAAAAAATCAGTAGAAAAAAATGGAGAAGAATTCTCTTTACCTGGAATCAACTTGACTCATGATCAATTATTTTTTCTGAACTATGCTCAGGTAACGATTAATGTGTAATTTGACTTCCTTTGTGCCATTTTTTTTCCTGATTTTAAATCATAGATTTGGTGTGGTTCAATGAGGCCTGAAGATGCTCTTAGCAAAATAAGATCGTCGGTTCACAGTCCTGGACCTATTAGGTAAAAAAATAAATTAAAAATTAAAATAATTGAATAAAATATTGTATGTTTCTTTTAATAATAATAAAATTAAGAGTACTTGGTCCGTTGTCAAATTCCGAAGATTTTGCCAGAGCGTACGATTGTCCAAGGGGAAGTAGGATGAATCCTCCCCGCAAATGCAGCGTATGGTAAATCATGAAATAAAGAAAACAAACAACTATTAAATAAAAACAAATTAAATCTAATATATGCTAATATTAAAAAAATATATTATAAAAAAAAAATTACTCAAGTTTATGATGCACTTAACATGTGTATCGTCAAGTCCACATGTGTAAAATGCATTGCTGGCAATGGTGGAAATTGAGTGGTGTTTTGAGGATGAAATCAAAATCAGTAGATTTTGAAAACTTACAATTTCTATTGAATATTCAAAAATATTTGAAATAAATAAATAGAAATTAAAAGAAAAAAATGAATAAAAATCAAAAAATAACTCGCCTCATTCTAATGCTGAAGCAATTTTTCTGGATGCAGCCATTTTCTTTTTTGTTTCTTTGTCTATTATACATTTTGTCACTTTTCACTTTATTCTCCATTATTTTTCTCCTTTAATTTATTTAACTGTATTATCAAAAAATTCATTGTAAATGTCAATTCAGTAGGTTAGTTTCTTTACATTAAATCACTTTTTCATATTAAATCCTATTTTTCACAGCTACAGTCCGGTTTTTATTATCCGCAAAATTTACAAAAGTCAAAAATTAATATTATAAACATTCTCTGCATGTATAAAAAGCAATTCATGTATAAATAAATTCCGCCTGCTGCTGTTACTTATATCATGTACAAAACACCTACTTGAAACCATATCATATATTCATTGGATTAATCACCCATTTTGTTGCTCGAATTTACTCCTGCCACTGTTGATATGTTTTGTGACAGTTTAACATTTGTATTGACACAAAATCTGTACATTAAAAAAAAAAAGGAAAAAAAAATCAAACAATTTAGGTTTCACTGACAAAAGGAAAAAAAAATAACAAAACAAAAATATGGCAAATAAGTAGCGACTCGTGATGTTTCTTTCAAAATTCAACCGAAAAGATTTACGGCTGTGCTGTGGCCAGTCCTTCCAACAGGCGATATCGTTGTCGTAAGTTACGGGCACGAACATGTGCACTAAGAATTTCGTTGGTATAGTTTCCAGGAAACCATCCTTGAGATCCGTCTCGTATACGTTCGCCGAAATACCAACCTTTATAATAAAACAATTGTCAAAAATTTATCGTGATTGCCAAAAGGAACTCACCATCAGCTAGTTTTGTGCACACGTTTATGACATCAGCCTCTTCGAGTGTTAATTCATCACATTCTTGCGCTATGTACGGATGTATAACTTGCACTTGAGGACAATCTAGATATAAGGGATGGAAAGAAATTAATATCCACTATCAGACGTGTGAATCAGTCGTAACTTACCCCATGAATCGTATATCTTCTCATCTGGATTTTCCGAAATTTTCGGAGTTACAGCTTCAATCCACCGAGCCTTTTCATTTCTTTAAAAAAATTATAATAAATAAATACCAATAAGAGTAATTTACTATTCCATAATTAATATACTCACTCAGTTTCTGATGACATTATCATTTCGACGGTTTTATTTTCACAGTTTTGCAGTATAGTTAACTTAAATAGATATTTACAACCATCGGGTGGTCTGCCTGGCAGCTGTTCCGTTGTAATATCGGATATTTGGACCATATTTCTGGGGCAGTGATCAAGGACGTGATACGATTCCTCTCTAAAAATACAGAAATTACCAATTAATTAAGCGAGCAGTTTTATTACGAAGACGTGGCGAGGAATGAAATTACTAACCCTTTTCTCTTAGTGATCATCAGATGATCCGTGAATAAAAATAAATACATGGCATGCTTGACAGTACGCCGTACATTAAAGCCCAGTTTCTGCATTGAAGTTTCTTGAAATGTCAATTTTTGTAATGGACCGCGTTTAACAAGCCATCGAGATGCGGAGACTAATGCCAAGTTTTTAATATCCCTGAAATTGAGTGACTGAGCAATGGCAACCATTTCTTCCATTCTAGCTAATTTCCGAGCACCTTCGTTGCACTCTTGAACAATCTGCAGTCAAGATTAACAGTTATAAACACTATTTTCAGTATAAAATATTTTCCTGCAACTTACAGAATTAAGTTTCTTTAAAGCCACTTGGCAATTGTCGTATTCCGTTGAATTCTCAGGTAGACGGTTTAAAATTGCATCAACAAGCAAAGGCAGACGAGTAATTCTTTGCATAGGCAACATTAGAAAAGAATGCATGGCTAAACTTTGGCACTTTGGACTAGATTCCAGTTTTTTCAACGTTTTGTATCATCATTTTATGAATTGTCCACAATTAAAGGATGCAAATATGGCCGAAAGTGTATTGACCAAACAAGAGTGGAAAATTCTGTTTTCCAATGTGCCACAAGTAAAAGAAGTCAGCGAAAAGTGAGTTTTGATTCGATCAATTTGTGTGTCAACAGAAACAGAATTGACACGTTGTTTACTTCACAGGTTGTTGGCAGATTTGGAAAAGAGGTGGCAAGAGAATGTAGTAATGGAAGAAATCTGTGATATCTTATATGATCATGCCAATAAAACTTTTGGTGTTTTTATTAAGTATTGCTCTAATCAAATATACCAGGATCGAACGTTGAAACACCTCAAGTAAGTACATCGTTTCAAATATTTTGGTAGTTTGAATAAAATGATTTAAATTTTGTTTTTTCAGAGAGAAAAATCCTCAATTTGTAGAAACGTTTAAGCTTTTAAGGTAAGAAGCCTCCGAAGTTATCACTTCAAACATCGCCTCTTGAAGACCCCGTTGATGAGGTGTGATTTTGTCTAAAATCCCACTGTTCCTCACCTAAAGAACAAACATTAGAAATGCAAATATCGTATCGAATGAAATTCAACGTTACCTCGCTCAATTCGCCCCACAAGGACCTCTGACTCATTCCACCAGGTCCAAGTAAATCCATTGCAGAAAGCTCCGACTTAAGAACTGGAGCTTTTTGCACTTCGTAAATCCTTTCGTAAATTTCTTCATCCGAATCGTCCAGCATGTTCATCTGCGTGGCTCGTTTTTGTGCATCGATGTTGTAAAATTGATACAAAGGTTCATCGTCGAATGGCGATATTGCAGCGTGTGAATGCTATTAATTTCGAGAAAATTAAATAACATTTATTCTGTTTTGCTAATTAATTTAACTCACTCTTAAATAATATTCGCTGTGTTCTTCATAATCGCTGCTACTGATGGTTCCTGAACCTGTAGAAGTTGTACTCTGCATGCGACAAGAAGCTTCTTGGAACAACAACTGCATCTGTTGCACGAGAGACATTTCCGTGTCGTCTTTATGGTGGAAACTGTCGCTCGAACTGGTCGATCGGGAGCTTGCAATTGACAATCTGTTCGAAAACATTACACTTTCAGATGTAGTAACTGACTGATGATGTGGATGGGAAAAGGGGCGGCCAAGATTGGCGTACATTTTGCCACAAATGTAATAAGGTTTAAAAGTCGAAAAACTGTTAAATTAGTGATAAGATAAAAACTACCATAAAAAAATGAAAAATAGATAAATTCATACCTTATCTTCGGTAATTTGGGTTTTTGGAGGCTATTTGGTGATGGTAATTTGGGTTTTTGGAGGCTATTTGGTGATGGTAATTTGGGTTTTTGGAAGCTATTTGGTGTTGGTAATTTGGGTTTTTGGAGGCTAGATGGTGATAATGATTTGGATTTTTTGACGTTAGTAGGTGATGGTGATTTAGAAGTTGGAAGGGAAAAGGGGCGGCCAAGATTGGCGTACATTTTGCCACAAATGTAATACGGTTTAAAAGTCGAAAAACTGTTAAGATAAAAACTACCATAAAAAATGAAAAATAGATAAATTCATACCTTATCTTCGGTGACGTTAGCAAATAACTAGGAAGTTCACTTTCAGATGACACTGTGCTACTAGACCGAGAAATTGCAACTCGTGATGGAATTTTCGAGTCAATTTCATTACTCTGTGGTCCCGACCGAGTGGATTCAGCATCGGATTCCATATTTCTACCTTTATTACAGAACAAAAAATAAATTTAATTTTTTTTTTAAATTAAAAAATTAAATAAAATAAACAATTCAAATTCTCACCTGAATTAATCGATCCAGAAAACCTCGAGTAAATATCATTTTCCTGCACTAATTCCCAGTCACTCGATATAGAAGTCCGTTTACTCGACTCGATCGACGAGATACTATCCGATCTCAGTTTGGCAGCAGCTTGAACGGGAGGAGCTGGCGGCGCCTCTCGGGGTCTAACCACGTTGGACCTCGTCGACCTGCGGCCTACCTGAGTAGCAACTATGGATATTACGTTGCGGGTACTTTCCTCCGAAGTTTCATTGCTCGAAATGCAATTTGGCACATAAAACAAAGCACTTTCTTTTTTGGGTGAAGGAGATTTCTTGGTTGGAGAGGATGGATCTGAGTTTTTTCGAGAGAACTTTGTCTTGAAGTTCCAAGGTCTTGTTTTCTTGCTTTCCACAGTAGGACCCTGAACCGAATGAACGTCAGTCGCACTGGTTGATGTCTTTTTAATTCGGATTTTGTTGAGTCTCGATGTCAATTCCAACCGAATGTCACTCTTGGTCAAAGACCAATTTCGTTTGAGCCGCTTTTCCTTCTTGTCGACTATCGCATTAGCTTCGCTCGCGAGGGAGCATCGACTAGTAAATTCCTTATTTTCACCGTCACCGGGAGATTCCTCCTCAGGTATACATTCGCTGTTTTCATCCTGATCATATTTAGATGCAGCGTGAAACTTATCTTGAATTAACTTGTACACTGCCTCGTAATGATGATCAGGGTTCGTTGAATTAGATTCATCGCTTCCTGAAAAATCATCATCAAACTTGAAAAGAAAAAAAAATATATTAATAAATTAATGCAAATTACAATTGTAATGATGGAAAAAAAATATAATTACATCCGCATAATCTTCAGGAGCAGAATTCATGGGAACTTTGCTAGAATCGTGTTTATTCTCATCTTGACACCAAGAAGTTCTCTTCGAAACACTGTTCCGCTTTTGTACGTTCTTCCTGCACATATTTTTCACCCTGGTGTTGCTAAATAAAATGAAATAAAAAAAGACAAAAGAAAACAGTGTAATTAGCACAAGTCATTTATCCGCCAGACAATTGATACTGTGACAAATTAAATACCGTTAAGGAATGCCCTACTGGCTACATTAATTTTATGATATATAAATTGAAATACTGTAACTTAGTGTCAATAAATAAAAAATTAAAAATAAAACATTAAACAGGTAAAAAACTTACACAGGCAAAGAAATCATTTCCTTGTGCCCATTTCCTTCCATTTCTGTGTCGCTCACATCCACCCAACCTTCATCACTGTCATTATTCGTAATGATCTCTGCAAAAATTAAACAAAAATTAAGTTGAAAAAAATTACTATCATTAAAAAAAAATGAGTTTACCAGCACTGTGCCGTCGTAAATCGTTCTCTGGTGTTATTTGGGCTTCGGTATACAATGGTTCATCGTAAAACTCGTCCGAGCAAGGACTCACGACATCGTCGTAAATGTTATCACAATCCTTTTGGTCCTCGTTTTGTTCTGGTATGGGCGGTGGCGCGCTGTTTGGAGGTGGTGGAATTACAGAGCCACTAATAGTAGTTGTCGTAGTGGCACATTTTTTTTGCCTCCAAAGAAAAGAAGTGTTGGGAACATAATTTGTCTTATCGATAATCAATTTTTTCTCAATCGACACAGACACGGAACTCGTTTCACCCGATTTCTCTTTGATTTCCTTGACAGTCGACGAATGTAGAAAACTAGATTTAAATTTCGCACTTTCATTTGCAGGTTTCGAGTTCTCGCTTAATTTATTCCCATAGCCATTCGTGTTGGATTGGTTCGTTTTATCAATACTGTTTTTCTTATCACACACAACAACATTACTACTATCAATTATATTCGAATGTAAGAAACTAGACTGAGCGTTGGTTGATTGCACTTTGGGTTGCGTGGTAGTAGGCAACGACGGTTCACATTTCACACTCGACTTATTCCCACCGTTCCTCCTCATGCTCGCTCCGTTATTAATTTGTCTCGGTTGCGTAGTCGGCAAAGGCGGTGGCGTTCGCTTGTTTAGATTACAACTACTATAGTTAATCTTATTTTCATTAACCGCACCCGCAACTCTTTTATCAAACAATTGACGACCTCTAGCCAACGCTGAAACACCAGAAGCACTTGTTACCTTTTCATCACTATTTATAACAGCTGATTCCGAACAAAAAACAGTCGGAGATAAAATGCTGTTTTGGTCAGATTTACTTGACCCCAATTGGCATGGAGAAGTGATTGTGGACGTTTTCATTTCACTCTGAGCGCCAGCATTTTGCGTAATCAATTCAATACAATCCTTTGTCGTTGTGATGGTGGTTTGAAGGACACGACCTTCTCTTCCCAGGCCTGTTGAGCTCTGACTAAACGCAGTACCAGTAGCAGCGATTCTTCCTTCCGACTGCCCTCCTCCCGTCTTGGGCATTTCCTGTTGGTTAAATCGCTGATTAATTCGTGTAGTATCGCGATGACTGCACTCTGCAGTGAACTTTGATGCCTTAACATCGGCTGCACTTTGTAACAGTCTCCTGAGCAGCACTGGGGAGGCGAATGTGTCCACTCGGCTCTTGTCGTCAGCCAATGACGAGACTGTCCTTTTAGGTAATGAATTTCGTCTTTTTATTTCTGGTGATGATGAAGCAGATAAAGACACTTCATAATTCATAATGGCTTGTTGCACGAAGTTTTTTCTCCTCACAGTATTCGGACTCGAGGCCTTGGGCGATGATGAGGGTTTTGGCGAACAGGATTTAGGAGACGTGGTTTTGGGAGATGACATTTTGGGCGGCGATGCTCTGGGTGATGTTGAAGTTGGGAGCGAAGTTTTATTATTTTGCAATTTTTTGCTGTTTATTTCATCTTTTCGTGCGTTTCCATTCGTTCTGAGATTGACCGAGGAAAATTTCGACATGTTCGCATCTCTCGCGGTCGACTCTTTCCTGTTTTTAACTGTTAAATTGTTTCTCAGTGGACTCGACGGACAAGATTGAATGGTTGGCAAGGATGAGCCTTTACTATTAATTCGTTTCCTGCCAATTTGATCTGGACTTGCACCGGGGACCTTGTGATTCTCAGAAATCATCGCGTTGAATTTATTTGCTAAATTAGCCACCATCTGCGGGGGAACTGCGGCAGACTTCCGTTTATCCGCATCCTTAGTCACGCCACTTCCGACCCGTTTTCGGAACTCGCTTTGAGATTTCGGTTCCGTCTCTTTCAAATTCGATGAAACTTCTTCCATTTTTCTGAACGACTGTTTCTTGAGTTGAGTAAAAGTCGACACCGCGCCTCTTTCGCTCCTACTCGGAATGTTTTTCGAGGTTACACCTTGAACTCTTTTACCTAACGTATCCATGTTATGGCTACTGGTTTTAGTAGTACAGTTAGTAGCCACTGCTCTAGGCAGAGCGGAACTTTTGACTTCTCGTGAGCGTTGCATCGTTGAATTGCAGTCACGAGAAGATTTGGCTTTAGTTAAGCGTGGAGAATTATATGGCATGCACTTGATGGGTTGGAAATGGTCACTGGTTTGCTCGTTCAATTTATTCAAGTCACTATCTGATCCACTGACACAGCTTTTATTACATTCGTCTCCATTTTTTATGTCTTTTACACCTGTCAGAATGTTGCTGCTGTAATTTTCTGAGTTCAATTTCCCATCATCGATGGCAACTGGAACGAATTTTCCACGCACTGAAAACTCTCGGGAGTTCTCATCACATTTCCTTCCGTCTAAAATCGGTGGATCCAATAAAGATCTTCTCCTTGGTTTTGGTCTAACCACGTCGCATAATTTACCTCCATTGTTCGCCGCGTCTGATATGTAGAGCAAATTCTGATACAGTGGATACTGTTTAATATTTTGATTCGAAGATAAACGCAGTGAAGCTCGGGGTTTGGGTCGAGGTCGATCTGCCACAATAGCCAATTCCGGCATATTGGCTCACTCCCAACCCTGAAAAAAGAGAGGCGAGATTTTAAAAAAAGAAAAATAAATAAATAAACATTTAACCAAGCAATATAGTTTTACTTTCAAAACATTTCTCTTATGCATAAATAACCGTTCAATTTTAATGAGTGCCAAAAGTCATTGGCCACAATGGCATGAAGCCAACCAACATAACTTTGCTAGAAACTCAGCATTCACTCAGCTCAGTAACCCTTTGGAAATATTTAAAAATCCACAAATCACCATACCTGATTCTTAAATTCCAAATACCTTTCGAAGTAAAAGTATTTTCTTACACCCTTCATCGCCATTTTTCAACCTCAAAACCACGAGGTAAAAAAAAAATGGCCTGGGGATATGATTTTGTCATTTCCTCTCTTAAAAAACGTGACTTAAAACCAATGACCCTGACAAATCAGTACGTAAGAAATAATTGTAAAAATAACATTTTGCACGCATGTGTCATCAGTAAATGTTTATCTTTGGAAAAAAATAAATAAAGAAGAAAAATAATACCAGTGCTTCCAAGCTACTGATTTAGTGATTCACATTACTATCAACTCAATTATCAATAACTATATCACAACAAACAATACACAATAGGCCTAAATTTATAAATAAGAGGTCAAGTAAATGAAGTCAGATGAGAATCATTACATAAATTTGTTATTTAAATGATAATTATCTTATGAAATATCAGTAGTCACGAATCTGCTTTCTCTCGCTGGTCTCTTTCAAATGACATCATTTTATTTTCTGAGGTTTTGTTTTTGTTCAGTAAAAAAAAAAACTATACAGCAGTAACCTTTGGCATTTAATTACGGTACTTACAATTGCTCTGCTCCATCTTCGAACGTGCAATTGCTCTAATTCCTACTGAAATTTTCAATCTAAATCCCTCATAATTAAGCAGGGAAGTTAAAAGAATAAAAAAAAGCACATCCTCATATTCTAGTTAAAGAATATTCTCACTTCCTGGGGAAACTTGATATATGGTATGGTTCACAAAATTTCATTTTCGTTTCTCTTTTAAAATTTCCGGAAAGAAAATTATAAAAAATTAAATAAAACTGCAAAAACGAAAGTTTCTCTAATGAGGACTTCAATTTTTATTTTTTATTTTTTTAATTTTTATTTTTTTTAATATTTATTTTTTGATATCTCAGGATGTTGACACTCAATTTAAAAAAAAAAAAAAAAAACTCTCGATCCTTTATCAAACATTTAATTACACTCTCATACGATATAAACATACTGTATGTTAATAAAATATTTCATTATTTTTCACTTTCTCCGTGCACTTAACCTCATAAATATTTAGACTAGAAATTTTATTTACGTTGAAACCCAACACTGATCAAGTTTAAGCCAAATAAAACGAGCAATTCTACACCCTGCAGACCTACCGATCACAAAACACGATACCCGAATATAAATACAGAACTCGAAACCTTTTTCTATTAAGTAAATAAAAAAACCTGGACCATAATGAACAGTCATTCGTCCATGAATTCAATCGCATGCATTTTTCCGTCTTTTTACACAGGAAAAAATTTGACTCATCACGAGAGCACAAATTAGAGCGAATGTATCACCGACGGTATCCGTAATAAAACACGCACGTAAACTCACCTCTGTAATATTTAATTTTGTTATTCATTTTGTCACTGTTTTTCTCTTAATTTCCGTTACAAGAACAGCCGGTTGGTGTTGGGAAAGGCAGCCGACATCAGTTTGGGTCTGGTGTACAGGATCGATCCACTTTCAACCGGCGGGTTCGCTGGGTTTTTCAAAACGTTTCTATTCAATCACGAAGCTCGTTGGTTGATTTGTGAAAACATCAGGAATTTTTCCTGCATAGACGTGAGTCAAATGAATTCCGATCGGTTTCTATTCATCGGATTAATTAATAGATACGATTACACGTCGAGTGTTCTGAAGTAACACCCAAACCCTATCCTATCGATGGTGGCAGGTTGGGATTGTGAGGAGAGTATGAGTCATGCTCTGGACTTTTATCTGGCTAGGCCTAAAACATTAAGCGGGAGCAAGGTGAATGCGAACAGATGTGGTTTTTATGTAGTTTCAGATAGATGAAATATCATCTGCTGGAATATTGCGCTGACCTCTGATTTTTGTAATCACTTCATTTAAAGGGTTTAGCATTTCGGGTTTTTTGAGGAATAATTTTTTGTTGTTTAGAATATATTATGAGTTAATGAATGAATGAAAGGAAGGGAAAACACTTGTATTCGTTTCATTATGAGGCCAAATCGAGTATGGTATTGATTTACGTACATCAGTTATCTTGATTCAGATTCCACAAGGCCAGATTCAAGTTCGAATTCAAATGAGGAATTCATTTCAAGGACAATAAATACCGTGTTGTACATAATTTCATTAATTATAATTATTATTTTAACGTAATTTTTAGTGCTGGGTTTTAAGTGTGTGTGTGGAATTTCGAGCAAATCCAGTAATAAAATTTGACCTGTTTAGTATTTTTCACACAAAATACCAGAATTTACTTTAAAAAAGCATTTTCCACATACGTTTCTGGTGGAAAATATTTTTTTTTTCAAATGAGATAATTGGGTTAATTAGATTACACTGGTTGTAAACAAATTTTTTAAGCCACCACGCCTTTTTCGACAAATATTTTCACGTGTTTATCATGGCAACCTAAATAATCGTACTTACACATCAAATTCCTGGAATAAAATATAGGTTTGTGCATTTTTCCTATAAGTATTGGGATAGTACACTCACTATCACTACACATCTGCTTAACATTACAGCTTTATTTTACCACTGACTGTGACTCTGAGTGTAGAATTCGAGTCGATGATAAAATTCGAAAAATCAACCAGGCAAAGGTGATAAAGAGTAAAAGTGGGTCGTAAAAAAAAGAAATTTTTTTTACAAAGTTAAAAAAGATGAAAATTAAAGATAAAGATAAATTGACAGATGGTGCAACGTAAAATACACAAACTTAAGATGTATACTTATTATTTTGATTTCTAGAGTTATATATATCTAATTTTGCATTTCCTGTGCCAACCATAACAAAACCCAGCTGCAAGGAAACTGGGAAATGTAAAAACAAAAACTTAAAAGGTCTAAGTTGATATATTTACAATTCATACGGTTGTACACATTTCCAATTACTCACACGTGTTACAAATGTTACAAAACTTAAGCAGAGTTATAAAAATATCTCTCACCTGATCGACGCTCCCTGTTGTGAAAAAGTGGAAAAATGTGAAGAGTTCACGCACGATAAAATGATGGGTTATTAGTTATGGTTTAATGAACTGCTGCAAAAATGCTAGTTCCGTAACAACTTCATGATTCACTTGTACTGAGTCATGACTGAGTTAAACTAGAGTTTTTGTTGTAATTTGAAATAGCCCCTAGACATGCGCATAACATGTGGGACTGGGAACGGCAACACATTTTACTCAATAATTACGAAATGAGACGTTAAATAAATTCAATGTGTTACGATATTTTCACCTCGTGATGACACTCATCACGTGCGATAAAAATAAAATAAAATAATCAAGTTTATCAATAAAAACGGTTTTTGTTAAAATTGAATTTGAACAATTTCCCGCCAGATGACGCACCACGAGCGAAATTTCAACGAGGCAACCTACATGCAGCACACTTAAACCCATTTGTACTCCAAGACCTGATTATTCCCCAAGAAAGATTATGTTCCAATTCACAAATGGATTATCTACAATTTTATCTCGTAAAATTTCATTTACCTACTTCTTCATTCCAACCCCATTATTCACCAAAAGGTTTGTCAACATCATCAGTTTACACACAACCCGTCGGGAGCAAACAAGAAGATCGAGTTTTTTTTTTCCATTATTATTATTAGTTTGATAGCCCAGCCCATTTGGTCAAGGGCACAGTACCCCACCTACACCCAATCCCTTAGGTCGTTGTGCTTTAGGCGTACACAATAGAATAAAAATTCTATTTTATGCCTCTTATGGCCAAAGGAAAAAGAAAGTTCCTAATGAATTCACCAAACTTGATTCTCGGTTCTCACTAGGTACGTTTTTATAGTAGTCAAATAAAAGTTGAACCGACAAGGTGCAAAAATATTTTTTTTTAAAGTGATGGATACCTGAAATTCCTTTCGATGATCTCATCCTTGATCTCATTTACCAAACTTGTTGTTGCGAGGGTTTTTCACCTTGTGCATCTTTAAATATCAATAGTTTCAATGATTTTACTTGTTAGAAACTTGTATAAAGGTTATTTTTATTTTAAAAATTCAATTTGTGACCTTGATGTTCACTCCCATGCAAGCAAAAAGGAAAAAAAATTATAATCTCGCGATGCTAATTGGGAGGAAAATGAACAATTTACTCGTTTGTTCTCATCTAACAGCTGTTGAAACGCCTAAAAGGTTCTTTTTTCATGTGAAATTAAAGCCAATCCATGTATGACCAAAGCAACAGGTGAACCACAGGTGAGCACCATCGAGCTCTTGTCCTTGACCACCAAATTCATTCCTGGGCTTTTATTACTCGCTTTGACTTCTGAGAATACGCAAAAGTCGTTCAACTTGTATGGAACAATAACGCAATTTTTATACTTTGTCCTTAGACTTTGTGCAATTTCGTTTTATAACTTTTACTTATGACTTACGGTGCTAATTATTTTTGTCTTAAAAATTCGACTAGTCTAAGCTTACCTGTGTCAATAAATAAAGGTTGCCCCAGCAGGTCAGAGACCTAGCTTGCTAGTAACCCTTCGTTTCATTCGTTTTTTTCCTTATTTATAAAATGAAAGTAAAATTTGTCATGACAATACCCGTTAGGTTTAAATTTACATATATTATAACGAAATTTGCATTGTCTTGTAACTAAAAAAATTGTTGCTTCCGAGACTAATTTTCGCATTTTCACTTAAAGTGCATTTAATTTTTTTCTTTAAATATTAAAATTTGATCTTACCTGTGTTGTTAGCGAAGAAGTTTTCCAACAACTTTCCTCGGAAAGCATTCTAACAGCATTTCCTCAGCGTCTGTTTCCTTCCTTTAAGGAATTATGGGCATTTCTTGGAACTATGTAAAAAACACTTCACTGTAATCGGATTTAGAACTTAAACCTGAGTGCACACGAGATAGTTTTAAACATCTTTTCCGAAATGAGATTTAAAAAATCTGCACTAGCGAATGATTCCAAGTTTTTACCGCTCTGATAGGCAACAGTGGCGCCACCGATGGACCATTTGGTTAACAAAGCCGTGATGCAGCTGATGCAGCAAGGCCTGGTTATTGGTTAAGGAAACCGTGTCATGACCATGAAAATGAACAAGTAAAATTGAACTTTCAAGGTGGTTATTTGTGATGTATGTTACACAGCAAAGCATGGTCCTTGGTAAATTTTTTCTATCACTTTTCTTGTATTTTTTTCCAGATCTAATAGCTCAATTTGATGCATGGGAAAATCTCAAGTGAATAAAACTCATTGAAATAAAGCACAATTCTGACCATAAGAAAACAAAATTTTATGCAGAACATATCAATGAAAAAGAAATTTAAAAAAAAAATTTATTATATAATAAATCCATTGTTTTTCTTACGAAAACAAATAATTCAAGCAAAGACAACTCATCATAATTTTAAACAAAAATTATTTTGATTTTTCTTTTTGCATTGTAATTTTTAATTTAAAATTACAAACTGGAATTTGTAAAGACAAATTACATGCACTTTATTTAAACGCTTACAACAATAAAAGAAAGTTAATTAACATTAAACAAGGTTTCATGATTTCATCTATTTTAACATCCCCAAATCAAACCCAAATTCAAGCAAATTACCACGTGTGTACAACAAGACCATTCTAAAAAATGTACATCACTGTTATATAAACCTTCCGTAATTTACATATTTCAGTTTAACCTAAAATAAAGCAAAAATAAAATCATAACTTCAGCTAGGAATGCAGGTATGATAAACGGTTGTTTGGTAATATACAAGTTTAATCCATTCTCGGATCAACTTACAATTTCACTAATTTTGTACAAGATACCTTTTTTAAACATTTATCTTTGCAATTAATTCTCGCCCATTGCCTGTCGCTTTTTCAAAGCACTTGTCAATTCGCTGCACAAAGCTTGTTGTTGCTTCTGGTCAGGAATTGGTTGCACCGACCGTAAACCGTTCACGATATCTTTCGTTTTACCAAAATAAATTTCATTCAATGTGTTTCGAATTTTATTTTCCATGTCCTGTAATGACAAATTAAAATTATTATCAGAAATTAAACGTGTTATTAATTAAATAATAAACTTACTTCGACCATTTTTCCAATGTTGGCAATGTGTGGGCTCAGATCGGATACGAGAGCATCCATTTCAACCTATTCAATTTAAAAAAAAATATTTAAAAAAATTTTAATTTTAAATGTGGTAAATAGTTATACCTGTCTCGTTAAACTTCCACCAAGATTCATCGTTCCTGATCCTGGTTTATTCGTTTGTAACCATAACATAGCCGTTGACGTTAATTTGTAATGGGCATTACGACCAGAAGACTTTTCCTAAATTTATACATGCAAAATCAATTCACTTTGAAATCACACTAACTTCATTACTCATACCTGAACTTCAACGACATGGATTGAATCCCAACAACCTTTAATTTTTTTGGACCCATCACCAGCTTTTTTTATCAAAATAACGCCTGCAAATCCATGATCGAGGTCCCACAAATAAACTGAGGATACACCGCCCTCAAAATACCTTTAAAAATAAAAATTACAAATAAATTGAAAGACACGTAAAAAAAATATAAAGAACACAAGCAAATACATTTCTCTGTATTGGTCAAAGGCAGCATTAGCATCTATCTCCAATTTCCTGAGCCGTTCTGATGGCATCGCTCCATCTTCTAAAGGTGGGTCATACGAGTTGGTCCAAGGCGATCGGTAAGAATCGCCATCTCTATTGTAGTCGCACAAAAGATAATCTTTGCCTACAGTTTTGTCTCTTGCTATTTTTAAAGGCTGGTCTACCGAAGACAGTAAGTCTTCACATAAACTGGGAACCTGCGACGAAAAAATAAAATGAACGAATGGAAATTAACAGGAAATAATAATTAGAAAAAAAAAGTAAATACTTACAAGATCTATAAGATCACTAAGATTTTTTTCTATTTGTTGTGGAGGGAGCCGTCTCATCAAATCCAACGCACAATCTAACTGTTGTTCATTCTGCGGAAAGTGAAAAGTAAAAATTAATTCTAAATATAAAAGTTTATCCAGCTAAGTAAATTGGAGCAGGTGCGTCACCTCCTTCCATCTATCAGTTAACATTTAAGAACTAACAGGATGTAGGTTGCAAGTTTATTTTATCCCAATTGGCTTTCGCTCTAGTATCGACTGTCATCGCCCTTAAAGTCTAATGTTAACTTTTCCAGCTTGTGCTAAATCATAGCCTCTTGCAAATAAGTTTCGCCAGTGTCTTTTTTATCTGAATTGTCAATCATAGGGCGTAATAACTGCGAGAAATGATCACGAATTTTTCCTCTTTGACTCATTCGATGTAATGGCCATTTGTTTGCGCTTTTTAACGTTTCTCGAACGCGTATACTCACCATTTTTACTTCACTTATAAGTTCAGTGTAAGAACTATTAGAAACCGGTCATCAGTATCAATTCACACGCACCACACAAAAATGGTGGAATGTCGGTGTGATGTGTGAGCGAATGCCAGCGAATTTCCACCAATAGCAATCTGTTATTCCGATGATATAAATTCGGCTAATAAGCGACAAAAGATGGCAGTACATTGCAACATGTGTACCAACTTATTTTATTTTAATAATTATTAAAGTGTAATAAGAAATTCATTACTAAAATAAAAAATAAATGATCTTACTAATTAAAATGCCAAATATGTCGTTTGTTTATCTCTAACAACGATGTTTTTAAATGAGTTACCGCATGGTGGCAGCACTAGTCAGAACCACATCGCTTGTCTCGGCTTGTCTTGTCGCCAGCATCTAAAAGTCACAAAAAGTTTTATACATTTTGAATGATAACAGAGACAATCTTCTTAGAGAATTGGTTGCTTATGTGTAAAACTGAATTAATAAAAGAGCTAAAAATCAAATCAAATCTTGATAAAATTCCTCGTAAAATCCATTTTATAGTCGCTATAAGGAAGTGCGATGGGTACAGCAACGATATGATGACGCGATATTGTCGTCATCCAGTTAAAATCCCTCCCGCTCCTCCTTGACCAGTAACCATAAGCAGCAACAGCAACATCGTGCGATTCCAATTCATAATGGACTAAAGAAGCTAAAGTTAGATGGATATTTGGCGCGGTACTTTGTTTCAAATATCTTGACGTACAGTGCCGAGAAAATAAGCGATCATACTTGATTAGAAATTCATATTTCACCAATAGGTATTGTTGTCTTGTATGCATGCTTTTTTAAAAAAGAAAATAACTTTATCGAAAATACCTTGCATGATCGTTAAAAGATTTCTCACATTATGAGCGTCAAAACATTCAGAAACGGAAATCACATTTGCAATCGCAAATTGTGAAATATTTTTAAAAAATATTTTTTTTTATAAAAACAGTTGTAGTCTCGGTTTTGATCGTTGGTTTTCTGAATTGCAGAACTGCATAAAATGGGAGATTATATTAGAGGGAAAAAAGCATACACAAAATGGGATGCCGATTCAGAAAATATTGACATTGAATACCGACCGGATGCACAGAAAAAACAAATACAGGATGGATGGTTGAGCGGTACAAAAGGGAAAGTAATTAAGGTATTAAAAATCTTTATTTCGTTTGCTTTTGTGCATATCAATACAATACCTGGCTTTTATCCAAATCATACTCGGAGAATAAATAATTTAAATTGTGAACATTTCTTCCTTGATTGCCCATTACATGAAAGTTTAAGAGCAATGTAAAATATAAAGTTCAACATTTTGTGTAAGATATGAGTCAGCAGTTGCTTTTTAATCATAATAACCAGTTTGCTCCACAACTATTACAGAGCCATTACCTCATTTTCTTGTAATGATTCATTCATTTTCCACAGGTTTTGTTGGTGCTGCTGGTGTTTTGTTTAGGTTTGATCACTGGATTTTTCCTTAGAAGAGGAATTGTTTCTAAAGAAGTTTCCAAAGAAACTATAGCTGTGAATCACAATCATGAGGAACCAGCTTATTCTACCAAACTTGATAAAAAAGATAAATTATTAGAATTAATCCATGGTGAAAACATTAAAGAATTTCTTCAGTAAGTTTTACAGAAGAAAAGAAAAGAAAAATCAATTCAAAAGAAAACTAAATGTTAAATATTAATTACAGAAATTATACGATGGAGCCACACATAGCTGGGAAACCTGCTAATGAAAAATATGCAAAATACATTAAAGATTTATGGCAGTCGTGGGGAATCGATAATGTACACATTGAAGAATTCCGAGTAATGTTATCATTTCCTTCCAAGTAAGTCAAAACAAAACCCTGCTGTATCAAATATCAAATGTTTACTTTTTCCAACGCAGCAACAAACCAAATATTGTCCATCTGATTGACAAGAACAACAACAGCTTAAAATATGCTTCGGAGTCAGGGGATGATGTGGATCATCCTGATTTAAGACCATATTTGGCTTATTCACCAAATGGAACTACTCAGGTTTCTATCTCACTCATTTATACCTTGAAAATATTGAAAATTAATTGGTGGTTTAACTTTTTAGGGTAAATTAGTGTATGTTAACTACGGCAGAAGAGAAGATTTTGAATATTTGCAGATTAATAAAAGTATTAATCTCACCGGTTGCATTGCCATCATGAGGCTAGGAAAGATAAATATCGCTAATAAAGTAAGATTTTGCAAATTGTGTTATCTGATGTTGAAGGCCAAGTATGAATTATTGTTTGTAAATATAGATACAGATTGCGGAGGACTTTGGAATTGTTGGTGCATTGCTTTATCCAGATCCGTTCGATTATGCCAATGGAATCCCTCCTTATCCGAAGGGTCTTGGTTTACCCGGTCCTGGAGTAATCAGGGGTTCTTTAAATTTTCTTCCTGGAGATCCGATGACGCCATCAAACCGACCATCCACTGGTTTGTCGAGCGGTCGATGCATCTTAGCAGTTGTCAAATATCAATTTTTTTTTTTACCATTACAGATGATACATACAGTGAGTCGAATCTAATGTTTTCGATTCCTAAAATACTTGTCCAACCAATCAGTTACAATAATGCCTGGAAATTTATGAAGTAAAATATTACTTTTATTAAATTAATATATTAAAAATTAATTTTTAAATTATTAACAGTGATATGGCTGGTCCACAAAGTGAAGACGGTTGGAAGGGTGCACTCAACATCTCGTATTCGTTAGGTCCTGGTCATATAGATCAAGACACGTAAATATTTAGTCGATATCATTCTATTTTTTGATCTAATTTTTTTAAAAATTAAATAACAGATCTGTGGAAATGATTATTCATAATGAGTATAAAGAAGCGCCAATTTTTAACGTGTTAGGGAGTTTAAAAGGAAAATTCGAACCAGACCGATACATAATATTCGGTAACCATTACGATTCTTGGACCAATGGGACGGGTGATCCTGGAACTGGTTTAGCTTGTTTCCTAGAAATGGTTCGAGCACTTGGTGAATTCACACAAACTGGTATTAACTTATTATTTTTGTTAGTAGTATCAAATATTAATAAATAATACATTTAATTCGACAGGTTGGAGACCTGGCAGAACGTTAGTCTTTGCATTATGGGACGCTGAGGAGTTTGGAATGATCGGTTCGACCGAATGGCTAGAAGTGAGTTCAGAAATAGTTTAGCTACCGTACATTAATTACTTACAAATTTGTTCTTCAATTAGATGCACAGACAGGAGTTAGCCAGCAGAGCGATGGCATACATCAACACCGATGCAGCTATTGTGGGAACGGAAGTTTTATCGGCGATGGGAAGTCCCTTATTACTTCAAGCATTTACGAAAGCAGCTCAGGATAAACCATTACAAGAGTCATATCATCATTGGCTAGCCATGCACACTGTCGTTGCAGAGAACGTTGAGCCTCAGTGAGATTTACCGTAAAATGATATTTCGTAAATAATGATGTTGAATCATTTTTTTGTGTTATACAGATTGGATATTTTGGGCGGCGAATCCGATTACGTCTCCTTTATGAATACTTACGGCATCTCATCTTTGCATTTGTACTTTGAGAACGAAGATCTCGTACCAGACTACATGTTGTCACATTCAGCGTACGATGACTTTGAAGCTTTTTCACAATTTCTTGATCCAAGATTTGAAAAAGCAGTTACCATGTCTAAGTTGTTGGCGAGTTTAGCGCTGGAGTTGTCTGACTCGCTCAAATTGCCAGTAAATACTGAAGATTACGGTGTGAAAGTAGTTAGTGAGTTCCAGAAGTTTAAATTCATGTACAAATCCGAGTTAGATAATTTGAATGTTTCGCTCGTTGCTTTGGAGAATGCAGTTACAAATTTTGATAAAGCTTGCTCGGACTTCCACAACAACTTCCAGTCTGTTAACGAACACGAGTAAGTTTTAAGGAGTAATCACACAAACTGCATACAATATTAAAAATATTTTTAAATTTACAGGGAATTATTAGGATACCACGAGTATAATGACAGAGCGATGGAATTGGAAAGATCGTTAATTTCACCATATTACTCAGAGTCCTTGTATAAATCTTATTACAGGTAAAAAAAAAAAATATATTTCCTAAAAAGTTTGCATAACTGAATATTGATAAGACTACTTTGATTTTATTTTAGGCATGCATTATTTGGGCCACATCCGGACAATATTAATCAAGGAATTTTTCTTCCTCAATTGGTGGAGTTGATTTTGGAGAGCCGAAGACCCAAAAAACGATCTTTCAAATGTTCGAACAGTGTTGGTTGTATGAAAGGCGAATTATCTGACGTTATTTCGATTTTATACGGAGCAATAGGCGTGCTCAATAGCAGCGTACTTAAGTACAATAAGTAAAAGTTAGGGAAAACACCAAAATTTTTATTCTTTTAATATGAGTATCTACTTAATGAATAGTGAGCTCTTCCGAAAATTAGGGACTTTATCAATCATTTTAATCGTTTTTTGCTCATCCAAAATTTTATTTTCAAATTTCAAAGTGACAATTTTTAAAATTATTTGTTTTGTGTGGTAAAACTTAAAATTAGGCGTCTTCCTTGTTAAGTTTGTTTTCAAGAAATTTGTGATCGATAATTGAATGGATAAAATTTTAATTTAAAAAAAGAAAACAAAAAAAATTGTTGAAGGTAAATTTAGAGAAATTTTATTAAACTTGTTAAGATAACTAGTCTGTGAAGATTATACAGTAATCGCAAATCCATTTACGCATTGTGATTTATAAAGTGAGCGTAGAGTATTTTATTTTATGATATCGGCATAATCTCGATTGCAACATTGCAGTATGACGAATTTACTTCCAGTTTCATTTATTCCTGCACATTATGTTTTTTTTTTTAGATTCTTAATTTAATTTTTATTTTTTTACATTATATTTTTTTTAATATCATTTTTATGTCATCAAGTGCTTCCAATTTTTATTTAAAAAAGGAAAAAAAATTAAATCTTTATAATCTATTCCTAAAACGGTGGTTGTGACTTTGATCTTGTTAAGGAATTTCTCTACAAAAAGTGTGGATTTAAAAAGAGCTTTGTAACTATGGCAACAGGGCTATGTCTTCCATAAATAGCTCGGTAGTTAAATAGAAATACCGGTACCGTAGTTTCTACCCTGATTGTAACCATTTTTCTAGATGGGGTTGGTTTATCAATTTATTAGCTAAGATTACACGCAATAGTTAAGTGTGTAATAAATTATATTATATATATATAACATATATGTATATGCTCAAGAAACTACATCCGTTTATCAAGTGATCCCAACCCCAGTCTGACCTACCAAATTTTAACTTTTTGAATATTAAATTTTGAAATATTTATTATTATAAATATATTTATGTTGTATTAGTATAATCCAATCTGGTTTTTGAGTTATTTTCAGTGTAACTATTGTATCACTATCAATGCAACTTATTTGACATAATTTCAAGTTTAGCTCTTTTATTATTTCTCGATACATTTAGGCATCCATTGCTGACTTTTTTTTTATATGATAAGTTTTGAGCAAGAAATAAAGCAATAAGGTAGGAACGTTAATCAGCAATAACAACTTTTTTGTATCGATGACCTATACGAATGTATAAAATTTTTTCCCCTAAATCAGCAATGGTTCAGTTAATCTACACACACCAGGAATATTTTTGTACAAAATTTTTTATCTTGGATTAATGGTTAAGATTTTTAAGCGCATGCCGTGTATTGACATTCTTAGTGTAACCTTATGAATATAAATAAAGGGATACGAAAGGTTTTTTTTGTTGGGTTTATTTATTTTTTTAATTTAAAATGTTGGTTTATAAATTTTATCTACTTAATACAGTAAACATATTTTTTGTATATACATATAATACGCAAAAATATTGAATTTGTTAGTAGATTTTGTTTTAAATAACAATAAGTATGTATAAATTTAAAATTTCTAAAAAATAAATGCATGTATAATTAATTAACTCTAGGAAAAAAAATGTGAATTTCGACTACATTTTCACATACTATGTGAAAGAAAAAATATATTTTTGATTTGATATTTAAGATAACTTTTTTCAAATAGATGAATATGAAATTTTATTTTTATGACATTTTGGCCTTGCTTTGCAGCGAAGCACGAGATGCTAAGGCGGAGCTTTCAGCTGGTAAATTCACGAAAGTTGCACATTTGACGACAATCGTATTTTAGTTCTAGTTGTTTTACGAGCTTTAAACCAGTAATTTTTCTTTCGGAGTTTGATTTAAATTAAGCTTACATGTTCTCGCAAGATGTCATCACCTTCTTTCGTTGCAAACCCCTTCGTGACAGGCTTGACATAGGTCACGGTTATGAGGATTTCTCGGACGACCGGGACGGCGCGCACTGCGTTGTGGGTATTGAGGAAACCCATAATAAGCTTCGGCTACTCGGTTGCACACGTTCGTCATCACCTTGAAGAAATAAAATAAAATTAAATAATAAAATAAAAATTAATTGTGTTGTATAATATATTTTTTAAGGAATTCACATAAACTTTACCTTAACTACTTCTTCGGGATACCACATTGCATTTTCGAATTGGTTCGTGTTGCATTTTAAACATCGTTGACCAAACAATTGAAATAAAATCCAACCTTCACTCAAGAACACGTCGAGAAAGAACCAGAACATAACTCTTCCCTTCATGGATGTCCATCCATGACCACAATCCTAAATGCGCATTAAAGCGTGAAAAATAAACGAAAAAAAAATTATCAATCAATCAGGAAACACACCTAATCGATTACGGTAAAATTTTTATTTCGATTTATTTAAAGTATTTTAACTACCAAAAATATGAAATAAAATATTTATTTCACCTGACAACAAAATCTGACTTTAGCTCCATCTCGAAATTCCTCCCAGTGACTTCCACCAGGACGACTTCCGGATGGAATTAAATGCCATCGTTGGGGGTAGCGTTGAAAAAGTCGTAAAAACTCCCCATACCACACCGCTTCCATACCACTGAAAAACAAGAAAAAATATCTTAAAAGTCGAGATTAAATAAATACAATATGCATTTTTCCTTTTGAATGAAAAATAATTGTCCACTTGTCAATTATCTTTGCTTGACTGCATGACATTTTTTTTTCACCAGGAAAAAATATATTTCCAGGTCGGAAAATAAGAGGTTTTAAATGTCGCAAACAAGTTTCTTTTTATTTTCCTTATTGACCATAACAATTAGAAAAGCGTCAAATATAAATTAGGTGTGGTGAGTTATCGCTTTTATTTAATAAAAAAATATCTCTCGGCGTTTAATTTTACACCTTCCTCCTCTTCCCATTTGATTATTTTAATAAAAATACAAAAAACCAATAAAACAACATAAAAATAATAAACTTTAAAAAAAAAATAGAAAGGTAAGGCAATGCACAAAGATAATGAACATCCCGGTCGTTTTACAACACCATAAACTTCTTTTTGTTGTTGGGTTTGTGCGTCTTTCCCGTTAATACGTCACTCGAAGCGGAAATAAAAACACGACAACTGAGGTAAGAATGTCCTGAAAATATTTGTCAAATACACAAGAGGTCCAAGATTGTGTGCAATGGAGGTTTGTTCAAACGAGAACATGGCTTTTGTCAAGTTTTTTAAGTACCTCGTTTTTCTACCTCATTAAAAAGTCGGGACGAGTGTCGACCGCTCCTAGCTAGCTTTTACCAGAGATGCACCATAGTTTTAATATCTGTTTACTCATCTTTTATTTTTTCTCTTCTTGTATAAAGAAAAAAAAATATTCATTTCCTCCCCTCGGTACCTGTCGCACGTTATACCTTGACCACTCAACAAGTGTTATAATTGTAATATTATTCGTTTTGCTTACAATAGATCATATATTTATATATTTTGGTTATTTATATACATCTATTTGATTTGTAAGACACGTGCGTGCTCTATATTGCGCTTAGTTTAACCACTTGATGTGTGAGTAAATGTTTGTTCAAGACTATAAAGAGAGCACCGAATTGTTACATTCATGAAAAATATATATAAAATTGATAGTAAAAGTGAGGATCGATGGATGATAGTAGCGAATGTAGTAAAATAAACTATTAAATTTGCATTCAATTACATTCTTTCAATTCAATCACTTTTATGAATACTTATATCAAAAGGAAAAGTTATCAATCGATAGATGATTATTTCTAATAAACAGATAATAATTGTATGAATGAATAGGGAGAAAACGGGGTGAAATGGGACAGTGTTAGCAGGTCACTATTCACTATTTATATGCATTGCTTGATATTCATCTTGACCGAAGTCTATTGTCTGTAAAACACTTTGGAAGACTTATTGATGTAACGCTTGACTGAAAGTATTTTTCCCTCCCAATTGTTATCTTAAACTTTACCTTTTTTTTGTTTGTTTTGTTTTCATTGGCAATGTAAGTGTTAAGTTTAAAAGAGAAAATATAAAATTTTTTATACTCACTATGCTTGATTTGCCCAAAACGAAGGCACGGGAATGGGATGAGAGACTGGCGGCGGTGGGGGAGGCGCAGCCGCGATGTATTGGGGTATTGCCGTGACCGTCGCCGGCGCAACAGTTGCCGCGACCGGTGCAGGTACGGGAACGACGGACGGGGATAAAACCAAGGTGGTTGCATTGCACACGACCATCGTGATTTGTAATGATGAATGAAATGGAAATTAAATTAACAGTGGTGGTGGTGGTTGATCAGGAAAAGTGTTATTTCAACTTGGTTCGGTTTCATACCTGAAGTACAAAAAAAATTGATAGTAATTAGTCTGTTAAATGATTTAAACAAAGTTCCTTAGATAAGTTTTCCTGCAATACGGTTGAGTTAGAGAAATAAAGTTTCATGGATTATTAAAAAATTTAATACCTCTAATGCCAAGTGACCGGGCCAGATGCAATGTTGTGTTCTAAGCAGACGATTACCAGTGCAAGCGATAGCATAATGTGTTGCGTCACGTGATAGACTCAGTCTAATGCAATTGGTGGGTCGGCATATATTACAGGTATCATTGACGGAAAGCGGCTAATTTCCGGGCACCTGACCTTGTTGGAAAGTCATCTTGAAGGCTGAATTTTTAAAACTGTGTGAAGCGGTTTTAAGAGTTTTAGACAAATGATTTTGAAATTTGACTAATTTATTAGCGAGAATAAAATAAATACTCTAACTTTTGTGCACGGTAAACATTTTCAGTAACCTATTTTTGTATTTCAGTATAAGTTAAATAAAGGAAAAGGAATATCAAATTTTATAGTTATTCTTTGAATTAACCTGGAATTGGAGTAAATTATTGTCTTATTGAAAAGTCATTCATAAATGAAACTGAAGAAAAAAAGATAGTATGAAATAAAAATAAAAATAAAATTAATACAAACTTAGAACAAATCTATAAATATATAATATATTGAACTCGGATAATTGTCTTTTGCTGGGACAATTATTGTTTGTCAACTTTTGTTATACCAATAATAGGTCTTACCTATTGACTTACATTCTTAAACAGATGGCGCCACTTTTCATTAAATAAAAAAAGTCGCCATCACCTCTAAAATAATAATTTTAAACCATCCCAATCAAAATTTACAAGAAAATTTTACGCATGCATTATCATGGAATTTCTGTTAGGTGGTTTAGCAGCATGTGGGGCTGTGTTGTTCAGCAATCCAGCAGAAGTAATCAAAACTCGTATGCAGTTGCAAGGAGAACTTCAAAAGAAAGGTCTCTATACCAAACATTATAAAAATGTAATCCACGCTGGATATGTCATCGCCCGCACGGATGGCATTCGCTCTCTGCAGAATGGGCTGACAGCGGCAATGGTTTATCAACTGGTTATGAATGGAACAAGACTGGGAATCTATCAGACGCTTGTGGAGATGGGATACACGACTAAAAGTGATGGAGAGTATTCAGGAATAAGAACTATTTTAGCCGCGGCGGTTGGTGGATGCGTTGGAGGATTTATTTCGAGTCCATTATATTTGGTAATTTTGTGTGTAATCATACAGTGAAGTTATCTATTGTACCATGACTCTGATTATCTTTTGGGAGGATTTGAAGGTCTAGGGAACCGAAAAAGTTGAAAAAATTTTGGGCGTGTCTTACTCATGAACCCAACTTTGCTTTTAGAGGTCCGGTGTTAATGAAACAGTTTCTACTTTAATATGAGTTTGCACAATACCGGTACTTGATGACAATAAATACTTCACATATCACCAGGTTTTTCCCGCACAATTATTTGCTACACACCAATTCGTCATTTCTATAATTAATAAAATGTCTAATTAGTAATTACGTCAAAAAGAGGAAATAAAACGAGTTTTGTAAGAAAATAATTGGCGAGTAGACGACACTTTTAACTTTAATATATTTTTTTAAGTTTAGTAATTTTTTAAAAATTTTTTTTTCAGATAAAAACTCATTTTCAATGCGAATCTAGAAATGTATCGATTGCTGTCGGATACCAACATCATCACAAAGGAGTGATTTCAGCATTAAGAAATATTTATATGGATGGAGGCATTCCAGGTCTTTGGCGAGGAGCGACAGCGGCCTTACCTCGAATTACTGCAGGTTCGGCCGCGCAACTGACGTCCTATTCAAAAGCCAAAGAGTATATAAGTGACTTAAACGTAAATAAAAAATAAACGCCACCTGTCAACACACAAAACATCTGTCAGACATTTGACAAATATTTAAATTACAGCTGGAGTGTTGCCCACGAGACAGTTTGCTAAATGAATTTGCATCTAGTCTGCTGAGTAGTGTAGTCATCACTTCGTGCATGACGCCTTTGGATGTTATATCGACTCGAATATACAATCAAGGAGTAGATAGAAATGGAAAAGGACTTTTGTACGACGGCTTCTTTGACTGTATTATGAAAATCACTCAAAAGGAAGGATTTTGGGGATTTTATAAAGGGTACGGAGCATCTTACTTTCGCATTGCACCACATACAGTACTCACGTTAATGTTTTGGAACGAGTTGAAAAAAATGATGCCGTATGGATCAGATGAACCGCCAGAAGATACTACATGAGTCTGTATGTAATATTCAAATTCTCTGATTAAAAATTATTTCGAGACCGAAACCATGCAATATTTTCAAGAATATTTTCAATGTAAAAATATAAAAATTCAAATATATGAACTGGATATTTTTTTATTCAAAAAAGTGAGTGGGAAGACTGCATATTGAAGTGAAACTTAACAGATGCACAATTTGTTTTGAAGAATAGAGTGTGACATGAATTTATAAGGCGATAGTTTAACTTTATAAAATATGCCTTCAAACTTCTATTGAAAAATTACTATTACACTACTTGTCAGTGACGAGTTCACCGGTATACGCACCAGATTTAACTTTCTACCCTGATGAAACAATCGAAGGCAAAAACTGTATATAAAAAATAATGTCCGATGACATTTCTGCTTAGTTATCTTTGTAATACAATTATGCGAAAGAGTAATTTTAAAATAATTACAAAAATTAAAATATACAGATATTTGTGATGCAGTTATGTATTTAAAACTTAAACATTAATCGCTTTCGAAGTATCACTTTGAGACTGTTTAGTAGGATTTGCCTGCGCAATCATTAATTCTTTCAGGGCCAATTCCGTTCTTCATAGGAGCTGAAATGTTTAAACAAGGACCGAAACCTGCCGCCATGAGCTTA
>JAQFZO010000058.1:0-47448 GCA_034695885.1 Geophilus flavus
TAAATCTTTCAAACGTCTGACTTTTATCGACCCTATTGGTGATTCTGGATAACTCTATGCCGATTGCACGGTCTCGCCCAGGCGATGAATCTTTCAAATGTCTGTCTTTACCTTACAGAAATATTTATAAAGTATATGACACTTTATTTTTATCCAATAAAGACCCCTAGCCTAGATCTAGATTCTATAACTTCTCCCCAATCCCAATACCAGCAGCAAAGCCAAAAGGGGCAGCAATAACAATTCAATGCACTTCTCACCAATTCCCCTCCCCAATCTCTATTTATCACTTTATTTATCTTAATCCATGAGGGTGCATAAAAAGAATCTGTGGAATTAGGACATTAAATTTCGCAACAAGCGAGGGAGAGATGTAAAAGTAGCACAACCATGACGTCATTTTGCACACGGCTTGAATTTCAAGCTTGGAAAAGCAGCAATGGACGACCAAGTCTCTCCCCCCCTACTCCTACTTCTCCTCCTCCTTCTTCTTAATTCTTTTCTCCTTCCGCCATTTCTAACCTTGACCTTGGCATGGCTGAGTCTTAACAGCTGCATCTCATCGACGACTAGTGAGAGTATTTACGACTACCCCACTTTTTTTATTCCTCGTTTTTTATTATTTTTCCAGCAATGAAATACAAACCCTGCAAACCCATAACCTTCACCCAGTGTTTCTATAAAAATCCTGCTGGGAAAAAATGTTAACACTTCCCATAATTCCTGGAAATACAGCCACAAATAAATACAGCTGGAAAAAAAATTTAAAAAAGTATTAAAACTTCCTCTAAGTGTGTGTGTGGCAAAAGAAAAATTAAAAAAGTAATGAATAAATGAAATGTACTAAAAACCCAGATAAACCAAACCCTTAAAAAAATTATGAGTCACGTGGCATGGTCTAATTTACGGTCTTCTGCCGCAAGAAATGAACGGAAACCCGAGTTGGGTAATGCGTTTCCCAATTTTTATCGGTGGTTTTTTGTTGTTATCCGGTTTAATCTTTCGGGAAACAAAGTTTTCGAGGTGGATTATATAAAATTGTTGGTTTGATCTCTTGTTTATGTGATTCGGATGATGAGGTTAATCGGTCAGAGAGGAAACTTCGATTTTTCATCGTTCAATCGAATGAAAATCCAATAAATTGTTACGAAATAAGCAATTTAATGGGTATAATAAGTAAGACTAGTTTTAGTCTTCATGGAGGTTGTTTTTTCAGCGATTCTTCATTTTTGATTTTGGTTCCATTTTGAATTTTAAGTTTGTTTTATGATTTTTCGATTTGTTCTTTCCACGTGGCATTGACTGGTCGCCCCGACACAACGGAGACATTCGACTGGACATATTGGATTGTGTAATTAAATGGATTCATTGTGTTTGTTCCAAATTGTTTACGGCACAAATTACGGAATATTTCGACTAACTCAATACGTAAACATAGCACATGACAGCAATTAGGTTAAATTTGCATTAAAACTTATCCATTGTTCTTTTCGGTTGTTATGATTTTGTTTTGCACAACTGGTTAGAATTTTACGATTTCATATTATTATTATTATTATTATTGCCTATAATTATAATTTCAGGTAACAATCCCGAACACTGCACTCTTCACCATCGATTTGTGAATTTTATTCCCTTTCGTGTCAGGTGGTGAAGACACGACATTCGGCGACGATCAAACCAAACCAAACAACAACAAACTCCTCTCGAGTTCAACATTACGTGAAAAATTGGCTTTCCCCCATTTCCTGCTCGCACACGCAATGGCAATGTCTGTTTCAACAAAACAAGCTTTCAATTTCAGCATAAATCTTCAACCTTGACCACTCATTCAATCGGTATTTTCTCTTCGGTGTCGTCATAGCCGGTTTCCTATTGTCTGCAAGACGGGCATCCTGTTGATACGAGTCCATTAAAAAACGCTGCCAGCTCTGTAGCAACGACCGCGTTTCAAGGTCTCGCGAACCTCCATTCTGTTGCTCCCACCGCAATCTCACACGTGGCGAAACAAACACCCATTTAAAACAACACGAGAAATTAATAATAATAAATTTAAAACACACTCATCATTAATTGCCTCATTCATATAACGAAAACCTCACATTACGTATTTTCTTTTCTTTATCCTGTTTCCCAACGTAATAACAAAACCAAAAAAAAACCCACGCAACAAATTCACTCCGATTCATCAAAAATAATCATTATTTACCATATTTGCAACTAAAAAATACCTTTTAACTAAATAAATACCTTTAATCATCCGATAAGATAAAGCTAAACCCTTTTAGATTATTTGGAAAAAAAATATCAAAAAAAAAAATCAACTTCCCCACGTGGCATTTTTTCACTTCACCTTTTAGAAAAATTTTTTTTCAAATTTTTTTTTTATGATCTAGTTTTCAGAAATTTCGGCCTAATGCCATCAATTGTGTCACTCGATCGCCCCTTTCGCGTTCGCCAGAAGCAGAACGGGCAAGTGGGGCAGGTGGGAGGGGCCGGTGCGAGTCCGAAAACAAGACACAAAGGTGGGAGACTTGGAGAGAGACAAGGGTACTGGGGTACCAAACCCACGAAAACGTAGTAAACAAGTGCGTGAATGCAACGTGTGACAAACAAGCATTGAAAACAACCCCTTAAAAAGCCACAAAATGGCGATTATGTCGACAACATCATCCACTTCTTTTCATTTTCCAATGACCTACATCGCTTCGGGGGTCGAAGAAAAGAGTTGTTGACCCATTTCGAATCGACCCCAAAAACCCACTTTTCCCATAAAAAAATAATATTAATTTTAAAATAATAAAATTAAAATAAAATAAAATAAATAAAAACCCTTCCCTTATTGACCACGAAAAAAAAAATCAGTCTGACTCAACACAACCCCACCTCGTGACCAAACGAGGAAGAAGAACCATCCACACAACCGAACGGAGCGAATAATTATTAAAGGAAAAACAAGTTCCCTCAAAAAAAAAAAAAAAAAAAATTATAAAATGGCGGAGGGGAACCTTGAACCGTCACCTAAAAGGTGGAAGACCTCGTGCGTTTCCTTCGGGCACAGCCGAGTGCACGTGCCTTGCACTTGTCCTCACTGCCCCTACATGCCAACAACACACCCGCTTTAAATCCCCTCGATGCCGGGTAACTCGGCATTGCCCTTCGTACTCACCCCAACACGCGTAGATGGACGAGGACGAGCTGCCGCTCGGCGACGGGGGACACCACGTTTCTCCCCGCATTTCGGTGCGTCTTTGCGGCGGAGTTATGTCGATGTCTGCGTACGGACTAATCTAATCGCGAAACTTGTCTCCGCTGCTCGATCTGGTGAACTGCTGACACAGTTTCCATGGCAGCCGCCGAGAATCGAATGCGGGACTGAAATGAGGTCGTAAAGCGCCAAACCAACGAACGAACGACCGCCCTCTTACGGCGGCGACCGGGAGATGTTTACAATCCCAGTGACGTTTTTATTTTTACTTTTTTTTATTTTTTATTCTGTTGGATTGGATCGCGTTACAGGTTTTTTTTTTTGTTTAGTTGAAAGGGAAATGTGGGTTTGAAATAATAAAAATTGGAGGTAAATTGATGGAGGAAGTCGATAAAAAGAATTTTATTTGAATATAATATATTATATTATTTTTTTTAAATAAAAATTTTTCTATTGAACTTGGCCTCGAATTTTTTTTATTTTTTTTTATTTTGTTGTTTTTTATTGTGTAATGTATGTACAAAAAGTTTGTGATCTTGATAAGGGTGTACCGACCTTATATTTTTTGTTGTTGTTTTTGTTGTTAAAATTCTAAATAAAGTTATAAAATTTATTTTATAAATAATTTTGTGATGGAATTTTTAAAACGGAAATTAACAATAATAGAAATTTCGTAATATTTTGTTGATTTTTGATGGAAATAAATAATTTTTTTCCTTCTCTTCTCTGTGCCAAGTTTAAAGGTCGATAACACTATTCAATAATCGAGTACTTTTAGTCAACAGATAAAATTCTCACATGATAGCAATTGAATTTAATTATAATAACACCACGTGTAATTCGACCAATCGTATCTAATCAATAAATTCAAGACTCAAAACCCAAAACTCTGAAGAAAATAAAAATAGAAAAATACCCATCAACCAAAAAAAAAAAAAATTACCATTAAAAGTCAGACAGCCATCAACCCAATCTACAACCCGACCGACTCCCAACTATAAAAAAAACTCGTCACAAAACCTCATTTTCCCAAACGAAACGAGTGCAACCGAACTCAAGGTCACACCCTTAAAATACCTCCCAAAAATTCCTCAAAAAATTGCATAATCCATCAAAAAAATTGAATTATTACCCATAATCCCCTTTTCCCCATTTATTTCTTCAAAAAAATCAAAAACCTGGTGACAAAACTCGATAACTGCGCCTCGGAAGACGCAAAGCGACGCAGAGTATAAACCACAGGGTCCTTGACATATAAATTCCATTCCATCTCCGACCCTTCCCATTCTCCCACGTCATTGCACGCGCCATTGTTACGTAAGCCGCGGTGAACTCTGGGTAAAAAGATGGTGGCGGTTGGTCGTGTTTATTTTTACGTTGCAACGTAATCAGTCGATTACTTTCTCTGCATGTTTCAACGTAAATAAAAAAGGGGATTACGTAGTATAGTACGAGAAAAACATTTCTCTAGCTTTGACCCCATTAAATAAAAACATAAATAGTAACTCTAACTCGGCTGACCGTTATGGCAATTGTGGCTGAAAGAATTGACCTTGTAGCGAGCCAAGTCGAGTCGACTGACATTTAGGCAGAGGAAGAGACCTTCAAAAAGATGACCCATATCCGCATGCGAATTAGTCACACAAAAGACATGAGAGAAATCAGTGAGAAAGTGAATGGACACGTGAAATCGAGATTTCCGACACGCCCCCCTCCTCTTCCCCCATTAAAATGAAAAAATGTTTTTTTTTGCAATATGAAATTTCTACCCAGAATTCACTGGGAAAAATTATTTTCATGTTCCCAAAAAAAAAAATTTTTTTTTTTTTGTTTTGCTTTGTTTTGTTGAAAATTGTGTTTCTGCTCTGCTGGTTTTTTGAGTTTTTCTAAATCCGTTTTACATGTAATTTTTTTTCTTTTTCGTCTCAAATATTTTTTATGGTGAAATGGCGCTTCTTCCTCGTCGTTTGTCACCAACACATGGCCATAAACTCGTGCCAGCTGGTGCTGTTAAGTCATTTTTAAAGCTTTCTTTCATTTACCTGTTGTTCGATATATTCAAAATCTTTTGTTATCATTTCCAGTTGTTCCACGAAATAAAATAATTGAATTTTTAGTTTTCCTCACTCGTGCGCTTTTGTAATCAGTGTTATGACTTTAACATACTGGTCTTGCTCTAATAACGACACATTAGGTTTCCAAGCAAATCGTCGCACATTTTCCACTCGGTCTGATGCGATTCGCCTATTAGTTAGAGCAGAAACTACTCGTTATCGTCCGGCTACCTCGTTATCGTTCGTCTGGTTACTGAGAATCTTTAATTGCTTTGCGAATAAAAGTGAAAATTACTGGAACGCTGAACGCTCGTTTGATTTGAATAATTTTTGTGTCTAGATTTGGTGGTACTCCCCTCCATAGTGGTACCAGTGTCTAATTTCACAAATAACACCTCATATAACATTTTTTTTTAAAAAAAAAATCCAATTTTAAAACTGGGTACTCCTAGCTACCACAGTTGTACCCCTGGTACCCTTGGATTTACCACTCACGATACCCTTTGGTACCTAATTTCACATCATAATAAGATTTTTAAAACTGTTATACCACTATACTATCGAGTTGTACCTCAAGTACCCCTGGTACCCCTATCGTCACACTACAAAACCAATATTACGTACTCAAAAAATTAATCAATCAATCTTTAACCCCTAAATTAGTACCCATGAAAGGGGTATAGGATTTTTTTTTAGCCAATAGCAACAACTTTAAAAAAATAATTCCCCATTTATTTACATGAAATTTTTTTAAAGATGCAAAACTCAAATGTCATTTCCTATCAACATCAACGCCCTAAATACACATATCTCTTTTCTCGCACATTTCAAAGTATTAAAAGGGGTTATCAAATATTGACACGCTCGTATTTCACTCGCATGTGCCTCCAAAAAACCACGTGTACCAACAACCCTCCCCCCTCCTCTCGGTACCTCCTAAAACTTTCATCATAAAAAACAGCCATTTTCTCCCTTCATAACTAATTTGCAGTTACGAATGAATAGGGCACTGAACTCCAAATAATTGGTCTGACTATCAACACGCTACCAAATAAATATTGATCTCATCCGATACGAATGCGACCTCCAATTAGATCGCTAAAAGTTCCCATTTTTATTTTAACAACCTTTTATTTGCACCATTCATGAATATTGGACTATTTCTCAATTTTATAAAGAAAATTAATTTAGTTTCATTTAAAAATCAAATAAACACAAAATACAACAATTCACATAACTAAAAACACTAATACTTGACACTAACACCACTAAGTACGACTTTTGGTTGTTTATCTGCATTTTTTGTACTTCGGTTACTAATGTTAACAATTTAATCGATGTAGGTTTCTAACTTTACACTTCGGAATTGCGTAATTTATGTGATTTTGTTTCTAAATTTAGTGGAACTTAGTTTTCTAGGAAAACTAAACTTCTAGAACTTTTAATATTGTTTTTGTTAGGTTCCGTAGGCTTCCGTAGTCGGTCAAATTTTTTATTTTGTATTAATCGACTGATCGTCTTGTTATGGCTGTTTGGAAATGGGAATCAGATAAAAAGTAATTAATGAATTGAAGATTTATTCATTAAAAACATTTAATTAATTTTTCAATAAATTTTCTTAATTTTCTAATCGGTTTTTCGAGCGATAAATAAAACTAAATTTAAAAAATTTGATAATTTAGAATTAATTTCACTCAATGAAATCACAGTTAGAAGGATCAAAGTTAAGGTCAGTTCAAAAACGAACTTGCATAAACATTAAGTACTGAATTACGTAACCTCGACATCTCTATTTTCAATTTTTCAATTTTACTGTAATAATAATTTTTTTTTTAAAAATAGAAAAAATTTTGAAATTTTGTTTTTCCTGGTGAAGAACTTCAGATGAGAAATTCGAACCAGGCCCCGGTTAATTTTAGATGAGTTTTTTTCTTTTTTTTCTATTTAATTTAGAAAAGTTAATTTTAACTCGAAGCGAGAGAGAGCGCCGTACAAACAAACGATGAGGATTCGGAAATGTGATGACGAGGTCAAGGATTTTAAAAGCGATGGGCGAGCCAATTAAAAAGTTACAAGCTTGTAAGGGATTAAAAGCCACTTTGTAATAATGTTTTATTTTTATTTTGTCGGTATGGACGGAGGGAGAAAAAAAATTATTTAAATTCTTATCGATGCGTTATCTCGGGTAATATAATTGCTCTTTGACTTTGAAAAAGTTAAAGCTGAGGACGAGGATTGAGGGATCAATACCAGTGGTCGATGTTGAAGGCGGCAAAATATAGAGGGCGCTTTTTTTCTTGTTTTTTTTTTATTTTTTTTATGAAGTGTTAAGAGTGATATTTTTAATATTTAAGTAGATGATCGAATGAGTGATATTTTTAATATTTAAGTAGATTTTTTGAATAAAATGCATAAAATTTTGGGAAAAATCAATTGGAAATTGGAATCGATGTAATTTGGGGAAATATTGATTAATATCGATCCGTCTGATAAAATAAACGACTATTTTAAATCGATTGTTTTTTAAAAAATTCAAAATCGATATATATGGTGAAATGTGGGCAAATGTCGAGAAAAATCGACTAAAACTCGATTAATTTTAAAAACAATACCAAAATCGATGGTATATAATAAAAAACCGACTAAAAAATCGAAACTTTTTGGAAAAATCTATTACATCTTTAAAAATCAGAGCAAAATGAACAAAAATCATAAGATCTTAACAAAACATTCACCACAAACACTCGAAAAAAAAATTAAAATCGTCCAATCCTACCCGAAAACACTCAATCCCGACCACTTTAATCCATCAACATTCTACTTACAAACCGAATCAAATCTTCATAAACCCAATCATCCAACCCTCTACATCGACCGACTCCATTCACCACAAAAAAATTATATAATATCACGAAAAAATGAAAACATGTATTTTTAATCGTATAAACCAACCCGCCATCTACAGTCAGACTAAAGAAGCACAAACTTCAAGTGCATTGACACAAGAAATCAATGGCAAGGGCATAAAAGCTTAATAAATAGCTCTTTCCTTTTTTAGACGATCGAATCAATAACAAACCCATTAAACAACACAAACTTATCCCCAAAAAACCTCATCTCAAAACCACAACCCCAACACCATCCCCCACCACCCAACCACCAAAAAAAAAAAAATTATTTTCCAAACCCAAAATTCCTACCCAGAATCCCCCGCGAAAAATAATTTTCACATCCCCAAAAAACATTTTTTCAAAAAATTTTTCTATTAAAAAAAAAAAAAAATGATAAATTACTTTTGTTATGGTGATTAGCCTGAAGGCCGCCATTTTGTTTGACGATTCGGTTTGTTGATCATGAGGCCAGTGGACTTTTTCAGGATATTTTTTTGTTATATTTTATTTTTTATTTTAAGAAAAAATATGTTTAAGTATGGTATGAAGGGATTTACGTAACACTGCGGCGCTCCTGTATTTTTAAACATAATGGCGGCATCGTGTGACTGTGATCTAAAGACAAACTGCCGTTTGAATGACGGGATAAATATAAATCGAGGAATGTCATCTGGGGCCTCAAGTCGTTACTTTTCCCCATGTCATTTACAACCAATTCCTCACTCCCGGACAACAAAACACGTTAAACAAAAATACCGTAAAAAAATTAAGTTACGATAACTGTTGCTAGGGTCGCCTTGCCTCACGAGTCTTTTTTTTTCTATTTTTAGCGATTTTTCGGTGATTTAAAATTGGATAAAATTAAAATATTTTGTTGTCGAAATTCGGCACCAGAGGTTTTTAATTTTATTTTTTTTTTCTATTTATTTTTGGTGATAAAAAAATGAGAAACTGAAAAAATTTATGTTGAAATTCGCCACTAGGGGTTTTGTGAGTGATGTTGGCGTGTTGGAGTCGTTTGAGGAATTATAAAGAGGAAAAGGGGAAAAAAATTTGAAGGTTTGAAAAATGTTGGATAATTTCCATTAATTTTTTTAAAGAGTTTTATCTTATCCAATAGACATTTTTTTTCCGTTTTTGTTTAACGACTTAAGTACAGGAAGTTTATAGCATAAATGTTTGTCGCAACTTGCAAAAAATAATCTTCTTATTAATAGTTTTAAGCTTTACATGAACGTTTTACGCCCTAGTCGATGTAATATATCAGTAATTGGTGAGAAAAAAGCTATAAATTATTGTAAAAAACAAAACTATAAAATGACCAAAATATCAGCGATTGTGTGAAAATCGTATAAAAAATCGGTATGACTCGATAAATATAAATAAAATTCGATAAATTTTTTGCAAAACCCAATAATAATTTTTATAAACCACAAAACGACTAAATATCGATAATTGGAAGAAAAGTCGTGTAAATATTGGTATAACTCGATAATAATAAAGAACACTCGATAATTAACGTGAAATATCGATAAAAAAAAAACATTTCAAAAGCCACAAAATGGCAAAATATCGGTAATTACGTAAGTAAAAAATCGTATAAATATCGATATCTCATAATAATAAATAAAACTCGATATTTCAGTAAAATGTCGATTAAAATTAATTACAAAACCCAACAATAATTATATAAAACCACAAAACGATTAATTATCGATAATTGGGTGAAAAATCACAGAAATATCGATATAATTCGATAATTAAGTAAAATATCGATAAATCATTTGCAAAATCCAATAATTTTTATAAAACCACAAAAAATATCGATAACTTGGTAAAAAAATCGATAAAAATTAAAATAACTCGATAAAATATCGATAAATTTTTTTTTACAACCCACAAAATTCCAAAATATCGACCAAAGTTGAAAAATCAGATAAAAATCGAATAAAAAATCGATAATAAACAATAAAAAAAAATAAAAAATGGTACTCACCAATAGGGCTATATGGGTCGCTTGTGGTGGACATGGGTGAAAACCCGGCGCCCACAAAATGATGTCCACTCATGGGCGACCCCGAGTCGATGGCCATGGCAGCTGTCGGCGAAGATAAGGTCAGATCGTCAGACGTACGAGGTCTCTTACTACCAGGCGGCGAATAGTCCATGCTGCTTACGCACGGACTTCGTTGCGACGTCGGTTCCGTTTTTACGATGGGTGTGGCGGCCACCCCACTATCTTTTCCACCACTTTGAAGTCGCGAGAAACCCATTAAATGGCTGGCCATGATCTCGCAATCCATTCAAGACTAATTTTCTCAATTCCCAACAAACTTTTTGTCGACAAAAAACTTTTTCAATCGCAACAAAAAGTTCACCAAGTTTTTGTTTTTTTTATATTCTATGTATATTTCTTCGTTTCACTTTTTTTCGTTTAAAAAAATTAAAAAATTATTCAAAATAAAATACCAAACATAAAAAGAATGAAAAAAAAATTTTTTTTCGTTTTTTTTTTTTTTGTTTCTTGAGATTCTTCGACCCTCGATATCACCTTCTTGTGGGTGAAATGGCAACGAGGATTGTGACGTGGATGTTGTTGGCGAGAAGTGTCCCGTGATTAGGATGGATTTGATGCAGTTGCAACATCGCTGCTGCAACTTCGATGATTTTTATTCTTCTGATGGCGGAATACGAGATGGTGTTTTTGTAGTGATCGGATCTGTTGTTTTTTTTTAAAGAAAAAAAACTTTTGGCTGCGATGTAATTTTCCTATCTTTTTGTTTGTTTGTTTGTTTCGCTTCTTATTTGCACGTTTTTACGATTCAATTTTTATTTGTATGAGGGCAGTGGGCTTGGCAGTTGGGCATGGCGATCTCGTGCAACTCGCCCAAATCTCTTCATTGGTGGCCCGAGCGATTGGTGAACGTATCGTTGGTGATCGATCGGACGAAAAGAAATCGGGTGGCTGTAAATATAGAAGGGAATTTTATTAGTTTCATGTTTTAGTGCTGTCTAACAAGTGAAAAACAATGAAGAAATACCGAAAAATACACATGTACGCCGCCATTTGCTTTGGATTTAGCGCCATTATTGCCTGGTGGTGAAAATCGGAATTTTTATGCAGTAAACGTAGCGCCGTTGAATTTCGACACGTTTTCACACGTTTCAGAAAATGTAAAGATAAATATTTCTAGATATTGCATTTTATTACCACGTGTGGTTTTAATAAGAAAATTTGATTTTATCCTTTCGATATTTCACGATTTTACCGTTTTTGACGTGTTGTGTCTCGCCATTATAGTATTGCCAAATCAGACGTTATAGTTGTTTTTAAGAGAATTATCGGGATTTTATCTGTTTTTGACGTTTTCTAGTCGAATAATTAATTTAAAACAGTTGTTTAACGTGTTTTTTAGTGAGATTTCTATTTCTAAGTTTTACCACCAGGCGCCGGCTCGTCGTCGTCATCGTCAACCTGCGTTAATGATGCAAACAAACGAACAAACGACGCTAACCACTTAAAATAGCAAACACAGCGGTTAACAACAGTAAAATTTAGGCCAAGTCATCAAACCGACGTTTATATAAATATATAATATACCTAATGACGTCAACTCATCAATTCGTCAACTTAAGCGGTTTATTTGCGCGATTAAAAATTTACTTTTAAAACCCAAGGTCTAATCCCAACCTTAAATTCATTATACCACTCAAAAACAAACATGAAAAAAAATTAATCCAGAAATACAGTATAAAAAAATAAAAAAATTTCCCACATGTCAATTTCACATTCAAAAAACGACCCCATAAAAACCCGACAGGTGCGACGAAACTTACACGCCCAACCACAAGCCAATCTCACCAAAAGAACGGAAACCAAAATCCCAAAAAAACAACTTTTATTCCATTTCATCACAATTTCCCTCTTTTCCCATTAAACAACATCAACCCACGCAAACACATTTCAAATATTTTTTTTATTTAAAAAAATAAAATAAAATTCAAATCCGAGTGGGAAAATTACTCCATTTCATATCTCGACCTTGAAATTAACTTTAATTAGTCCATTTCCGGCCACGAAAATTGTTACACCAGAAAAAGAAAAAATTAAAAAATTATATCAATTAAAAAAAAAAATCCTTAAAAAGTGAAAAAAAATTTTTTTTTCTTCTGGATGTAAATAAACCTCTCATCATTTACTTAATGATGGGAAAGAAAACCAGAAAAAAGAAAGTGAAAGCCGCCATTTTTTTCTCTTACTCTCTCTTAACCCTAAAAATAAAAATCCTAAGTCCCCCCAAAAAAAAAAAAAAAAAAAATCAAAAACATCACATCACCGGAAATGGTATCAATTATCCCGAACCGGAAATGGGGCATACAGAATTACTCGATTAATAAAAGAAGTCATTTTTAAATTTTAATGTCAGAAAAAAGTAAATAAATAAATAAATAATTAAATTTCCCCCTCAAAAAAATCAAATTTCTACATAATACGTCGAGTCACGTTAACAGGAAGTGTTAAGCACTAACACGCATGCGTGGAGAGTGTAAAAAAATCATTTCAACCCTTTTTGGTGGAGTTATTTAATTTATTAAGGACATTTGAGGTGCCGCCAAAAGCGTGTTTTCTCCTGTTGATGTATTGGGAGAAAAGTTGTTAAATTATTAACACATTGTAACTTAATGTAGTGTAACGTTTGTTAACACTTTGTAATCTGATCTCCCAAAAGGGCCTTTTGATGTTAGGTGTTGAAATTAAAGGTGAGGTTTAGGTGGATGGGATTGTTGTTAATTTTGGATGGATGTTTGTGTTGTGGTTTGTTGTGTGAAATTTATTATTCAATTAAAAATGTTGAGTTTTATTTTTTATTTTTTTGTGTTGTTGTTTTTGTTCTTGGCTTTGTAGTGCACTGAGTGGTGAATGACTAAATTAAGAAAAAGTTTTTGGTCTCACTATAGAAGTGGAGTAATGAATGTTATTATTGTGCCAATATGTCTGGAACGATGACTGCAGAAATGGAAAACACATTATGGCGCTCCTGCAACTGGAAATCACCTATTTTTCTTTTTTTAAATTTTTTAAAAAACTTTTCTTATTTTTAAATTTGGTTTATATAAATGTAGATTTGGATTTTTATTTTTTTTGGTGGGTGGGAATAAAAAAATGATTTTTTTGGAGTTAGGCAGTGTGTAGTTGTACCTGAATGTCTTTCTGTGGATACTGGATGATTTGGAAAATTAAAACTTATTTGTTTTTAGTTTTGTTTGGGCTGTATGACTCATGTGTTGAGACAAGTGAAGTTTAAATTAGTTTATTCAAGGACAAAGTGGAAAATTAAAATATATGGCCTTAAATGGCGCTTTGGCTAAAAATCTGTCCGACTCTATGATAAATTAAAAAAAAAAAAAAATCAAACCTTTGACTAGGAATTTAATGAATTTTGGGAGTCAGACAGGCTCAACCTGAATGACTCTTGATTTTTAGACTTAATTTTGACTAAAAAATTATTTTTATGCAGAAACCTGTCTGACGCCTGTGTAAATAAAATAAAAAATAAAAAAAAAATATATGTGATATTTTACCCAAATTCCTAAAACCCTGTCCGACTCCAACTCCCATTCATACATTGGAACAAACAAAATACTCCATTTTCCATCAAAATCCATCAAACCAACCAACCTGTCCAACACCACCACTTCAAAAAATCCACCATCCACCACTTCAACACCCAAAAAAAAAAAAAAAAAAATCAAAACCCACCATCCAATCCCCCACAAAGCCCAAGAAGGAGTTGTAAAGTGACAAGTTCAAGTGTGGGAAAACGCGATGCAACTTTGATGACAATAACAATCTCTCGACACAGTCAAACGGGGTCACACGAGGGACAAAATGGGCGTGATCCAATCCCTCATAAAAACTACTCTAACACCCAAAACAATACTAATTCAATTTATTAACCCATTTGTCTTCTTCCTTTTCTCCTTAAAGACAACAACGCACACCCACACACCCCCCGCCCCACCCCTCCATCAACCCCTTTAAAGCGAAAACTTACTCGAGTAAGTCGCAATTCGATCAAAGCGATTCAACGACACGCAGATCCCAAACAACAACTTATTCATCACTCAGTATTCTGCGAATTGGGTCAAACTCTCTCATTACGTACTATAAAAAAAATAAATAGAAAGAAAAGACAACAAAACAAGTTCGTGTCCTTCGTTTCGCATGGTTAATTTAATTTCTTGGTCAATGTGGACGGAAGGAAGTTCTCGTGTTTTTCTCAATGAAAAAGTACAAAGAGAAATTAAACGACGTGACCTTAAGGTGCTACTGACACGAAATTTTTAATTTCATCGTTTTATGATTTTTTTATTTTATTTTAGCCGATTTTTATGTGGTGAATGTCGTTAAAATGAGTTTTTTCTCTTTTAGGGGTTTGTAGTGGGGTTTTATTGCTGGGGTTTTAATTAGTTGTTATTAAAATTGCGGGGTTTTAGCGGTCGATTAAATCATGTGACGTCATGTAATTGAGTGAGGTGATTTTTTTTTTTTTTTTTTTTTTTGGTTTTTGATGGGGAATGCACGAATTGGGATTGATCGTTGGGAACGTGTTGGGAAAATGTTGGAAATTTGGGTTACCGTAGTTGTTTTGTTTTTGGTCCGTTTTTTCACATTTTTGGTATAATGAAGCGTAAATGTTTGTTTTGTGAGTTGGTTTGGGTTTGGTTGGTTGGTGTTGACGGTGAGTCATGAGGTAATGTCGTAAATGATGATGATGGTGGATAAATATTTGTTTTGTTTGAGTATTGGGCTTTAAATTGAGAGGACGACGGCCCAATTTCGGCCTAATTTCGATGGTTACTTTTGTCCGATTTCGAAATTCAAGGAAAGTTCTTTTGGCCCATTTATTGGGTCATTTGTTTTAATCCTAATTGGGCCTCAAAATAATAATTTCAAGGACTAATTGTCCAATTTGTTCATTTTTAATTGTCGTTTATAAGGAAAACCATAAATTAATGTAGAATTTTTTGAGTTGTGTTGTGCCCTTTTGGAAATTTCGTGTTGCTCATTATTTTTTACACTAATTGGACCACTAAATAACAAGTTTTTAAGCAAATTTCAAAGACTACTTGTCTTAATTTTTCCCATTTGCAATTTTATCATCGTAATGATGAAAAAAACAAAAAACTCAAAATTGTACATCAAACTCATTGGCCCACTTCAACCCACTTTGCACATAGCAACAATGACATTTTTTAACCGAATTTCAAAAGCTAAACACTGACAAAACACAAACACAGCCAAATTTGTTCATTACTATAATTTTCTTTTTATTTTTTAAAAAATTGCTTAAAAATTCAAATTCAATATTCCTGTTATAGAAATATAAGGAATTTTAAAATGGTGGTGCGCCCTCTATACTTTAACTAATGATTGAAACATATTGGTAGTGTATAAAAATGTACAAAATGGAATTGTATGGAATTAAACGTAAGTCAAAAGTGAGCCAAATTTGATTCCACAAACTCTCTATTAATTCATCATCCCATCCCATCCAATGACCAATCAAATCCATCCCATTCATTTACCCCATGGCTTCCCACTATCACACGACGACCTAAAACCTAAACACAGTTATTAAACCCCCAAAAATAACTTTCCAAATCCTGTTCACACGACCCATACATATGTCCCCGAGTAAAAAATTCAAAAAATCCGACATTTTTCCCTCCCACAACCACCACCACCACCAACCAAAAACCCCCAAAACCACCAAACATTCGATCAAACTATCAAAAATCAAAAAACCGGAACTGCCCCAACAAAAATCAAAATTATCATCCCAAAAAAAAAAAAAAAAAAAATCGCCACGAGACGTCGCTTTAAAAACCCGCTCACCACCACTCCGAATCAGCCACACATCTCGGGGACGATATAACATTAAAAACACATTCCCAAACCACCTAAAAACCAGTTTGCGAGTCAAGGTAACTGTGTGAACGATCAGTCTTTTGAAGGGCAAAAAGAGAAAGTGGTTTCAAAGGGGTCACTCAAGCAAAATCTCCATTTTTTTTTATATATTCCTTTTTTTCCCTTTCTTTCTTTCCTCTCTCTATTCATTTCGCTTTCTTTTAAAACTTCAAACATCATTCCACCCCCCTAGAACCCATTAATTTTAAAAATAGACAACCAACAATTCCCAGAAAACAAACCAAACCACTTTAAACCATTTTTTCTAATTTTAAAAACACAAAAAATAAATCAAAAATAAACTTTATTGCATCACAAAACGTTTTTCCAACGTTAATCACGCCTGGAAATGATTGGGGAATCTGTTTTTAACCCTTTGGGACCGTGGGTGCGGGTTCTAAACAGTTCTAAATACCCCATTTGGTCACTAACTGCTGAAATCGTTTAAGGAGAATCGTCAAGAATCGTCAGTGTTAATCCAATTTGCCGGTACAATTGGGAGAAACAGCGGGGAAGAAGTAGATTGAAGGGGGGAAAATAAATGTTTCGTGTGTTTCAAGGACGACTAGTTTGTGCGAGTAACTTTGAATTTTTTCGTTTTCAAATTTCCATTCCATCCGATGCGAGAAAAAAAGGGGAAAAAAAGCAACTTTGACCTTCAAAAATGTGCTTTGGAATACAGAGCAACATTTTTCAAGCCATTATCAAGGATAGTCACGTGATGTAATGCTATTTTGCATATGATATTTTTGTTTTGTGAATGTTTAATTCAGGGTTTTGTCTTGTGGGAGATCTTTGGAAAGTTGGGAGGAGTTTTTTTGCTATTGTTTTGCCATTGTTTTCTTAACTGGGGAGGAGTTGGTGGATTTATTGTTGAGACTTTGTTTGAACAATGATTCAACAATCATGGTCAAAGATTCATAATAACTCTGTAACAATGTTTTGGAAGTATTATTGGAATTTGAAAAATCGACAATGGTGAAACAACAATTGATTCAACAATTGAAAACTCAATTATTAACGTTATATCAATCATTTTTGCTGTAATTTTGATTTTTTAGCCAACAATACAATCAAAACAGTCCAACAATCGATTCAATAGAGTATACCACGCATGCTAGAAGTTTGACAACTCATAGTTGCAACACCAACAATAACAATAATCATATAGAAAAAAAAAGAGGATAAAAATCTCAAACTTTCACAATTGTAAAACACCATTTCACAAAATTTCAAAAACAAGGAAGGATGTTACCTCGCCATCTTGAATCAATTTCCCTTTAAAAACTAAAAAAATAAAAAAAAACGTATAAAAACCAACATCAAAAATAAAAAAAACAAAACAACAAAACCCCCAAAACCTTCAAAGTTCCTAACCCTAACCCCAAAACACAAACACCACATTATAAAAAAAGAAAAAAGACTGAACATATGGAGACAGGAAACAGTTCCTAATCCAAGTTCATCAACAGATGCCCATCAGTTGTAATAAGCCAAAAGGGAAGCATCAACCGACATTGAACGCTTATGTAACTCAAAACTGACACGAAACAAGACTTTTCTTTACGAATGCGGCCCTCTTACGGACCGAAAGCGAAGGTTCTGAATATCAAACACCACCCGAGTGCATTCGCCCATACAAATACATTCATGCATGTTATTGGCTCACTTTTTTCCTTCATCCCACACTAATCGCTCTCACTCTTTCACTCTCGAGACTCGAAACGTTTATTTTTATCCTTTATTACCTTATAAACACTTTCATACGCTGTTATTTTCATTTAAAAATATTTATAATTTAATTTCTAATCATTAAATTAAAAAAATTAAAAAAAATCGAGGCCAAGGAAGAAAAAAAATTTTAAAATATTTTTTTTTATTAATTATTATTATTATAAAAAATAAATATTATAAAAAACACAAAAGGCCAATCACCACCTGTTATCGGACGACGCATCACGTGCATAATCATCCCCAGTTATTATTCGTGAGACAGAAAAGAATGCGAATATAAAAAAAAATTTCCTCCGGATGTGATAATAACCAAGACCGGTATAAAATACCATAGAAACAGATGGTAAATACCCATTTCCCCACTTTACATACCCAATTACCCCTCGCAATCACCAAAATTTTTTTTTTTAGAAATTTAAAAAAAAAAAATTCGTCACCAGAGTGCGCGATTCGTGAATTTCGCTTTCACTTACCTCGTTGGAGACGTGTGATGTGAAATCAAGGTCAGTACGAAACGAAAAGTCACCCTCATCATCATGGTGCTTCCATCAGATTCGGTTGATGACCTCCCGCTGGCTTCCAACCTCAACCCTTCCCTTCCACCAATAGGGAAAGGTTGACAGTGGGAGCTGAGTCAGCACCTGCTCGTCGGCGTCCGAAGGAAAACTACTACCCTGTTGCACATGAGTTGCAAAGCTGCGGCTGCGGCTGCGGCTGCGGCTGCGCCTCTCTCTCGCTTCTCTGTCGATCTCACTCTCACTCACTCTTTCCCTTTAGCTTCAGCAGCTTCAGCCTCGCTCGCGAGCAATACTAAAACCCCTTGCACACAAGAATGGACTCTCTTTCTTCCTCCAAGTGTTCTTTACAAGCACAAAAATTCAACCAACCAACCAACCCTGTTTCTACAGCCCATGGCTAAAGAAAAGAGAGACGACTTAAAAAAGCAACCTGTGTTCATACTTTTAGTCTCCCCGGTAGACTAGACCAGTCTGCGTATGCGTAGTCTGCTGGGTATTAAATATTCTGTATTGTGTTTGGGTTGTGCTACTTTTTAACCCTGTTTTTGGTTTTTTTTGGAATTTTTGTTTTGTTTTGTTTTCTTGGTGAATTATGAGATGATTTTATTAAGAGAGGGAGGGAGGAGGGGGATGAATGAATGTGTGGGAATTTTGTTTGTTGTTGGTTTTTTGGGGGGGTTGTGGGGTTTTGGGTGTTGGTTACGTGTTTTGATGGGAGGGGGGAAGGGTTGGTTGGTTGGGTGGTTGAGTTGAAGGGGGTTTGTTTGTAAGGTGGTGAAGTTATGAGGGGTGTGTATGAATTATGTGTAAGGGAAATGAGGGTTTTTACATTTTTTTGTTGAGGGGAAGAAGTAGGTTGAGTTTAATGTTTTTACGGATTTATGGAAAATAAGGCAGGGTATTGTTTTTTCTGGGGAAATAAAGTTTTACTGTGTTGTGATAACGTTAAATCCAATTTTTTAAGGTGTCAAAAATAACGTTAAATCCAATTTTTTAAGGTGTCAAAAATAACGTTACATCCAATTTTTTAAGGTGTCAAAAATAACGTTAAACAAATGTGTAACGTCGAAATGGGAGAAAATACTTAAAATAACGTTAAACCAATTTTTAACGTTAAAATAAAATTCATTTTAACGTCAAAATTAAAAAAATAACGTCAATTCATCTTAAAATACACGACACTACGTCAAAATAATGTCAAAAAATTCAGTTCAAAAATAAAGTTTTACCAATTTCATAACGTCAAAATCAAAACCTCAGAAAAAACCAACTTACTGACCACAAACCTTAACAAACCACCAAATATTTCCACGTAAAAATAACGTAAAATCAAAAAACCATGCCCCCTAAAATTACCTCGACCATTATTTTTACCGACATATTTGCTCCGCACGAGTAAAAATTATATTTTTACCCACCATAATTTTGGATTTCTATCCGCGACACGCCAGATTAAATTTACCGACTAGTCCATCGTCCATATCATAAAAAAGCAAATAAATAACGTTACACACAACTAAAACCACACAAAAAAAAATCACGTTTTAGTTATTACACTAGACAAATCCCATGTCCCAACCCTCGAAAAAACATCGACCGAACCCAACGGCCAACTTCCTCCATACAGTCAGTACACAGTATAAATTAATAAAACAAAATAAAATAAAAATTATTTTTCCAATTCCATAAATTCCATTATTCATAATAACGAGAAATATTTCCAGTCTCGTTTCTGTATATTATTAAGGGCAAAAAATAAAAGGTCCAGTGGGTCAAGTTCAAAGACTGTCTCGCTTTGCATCACCATTCCATTGTTTCGACTGGAGGAAATAATGAAAATCATTTTTTTATCAATTCATCATCATACAACAGTTCACTTACCCTTGGTTCAAAACAGAAAAATCAAATTGGCCAATCAATGCCGAGTCTATCGATTTTCATCGACCGATTGTTGCTCAACAATGGTCTTCGGCTAATTCCTGTTTGATGATTGTTCAAACAATCTTTTTTTTCTTTCTTTCCCCTTTTTTATTATTTATTATTATTGGATTGCTTCTCTTTAATGTTTACTTTAAATAAACTAGTCGGTTTGGTTTTCTTAGAAACGACAATGGCCGTAACAATGGGAAGGTTATGCATGACGTCGACAATCGTTTTTATATTTATCCAATTGTTGGATTTTCCCGATCGTTAACAATTAGGGCTTAATAAAAACGAGTTTAATTGTTTGACGATAAACTAAATATATTTAGTCTGTTTTCTGTTAGCAGAGCATCAAATATGAGACATTGGTATGTGGGGAAAACATGAATGACTGCCAGTTTTATTTCAATTTTGTATCCAGGGAAACTCAACAATATAATTCAATATGACTCATAACAATATACTATTTATTATTATTTTGTCAATTAATCCTAACATTTTCGACATCTTTTCTTCCTGCTACTTGGCATTTACTGAGTCGTTCCCGAATTCCGTCGAAGACTTTTCGATTGCGACTTGATTTTTAATTTAGTTCTTGTTTGTAAGAATCGTTAAGTTGTGTTGTTTTACAAGTCTAGACTGATTTATTTGCTTTTTGAAATTCATAGGAAATATCCTTACAATATTACTAATATGACATAATAATGTAAACTTAATTACTAACTCAATTATATTTTAACAATAAATTTAGAATAATGAAGAACACAACAGAAGTTTCATGTCTTGCTACTGGGAAATTTAGATGTCGACAAGCAACAAGGTGATTATTACAACGATAATATGATATGCTCATTATTACTAACAATAGCATCAAACCATCATGTCTTTCGCTATTACCTAAAACACTTATATGTATATATATATATTTTAACAATAGCTTTCGTTGTTGACTGTCAATCCTAATATCTCAAACTTGTTTTGATCTCCCAAACTCCTCCCATCATTCCTCCTCCTAAACTTCTAATTATTCAACAATTATAATAATACTATCATTATCCACTCATAATTTAAATATAACATTTAACTGTTACATCACAAAACTCATCAAAAAAATTTAAAATAGAAAAAATAGAGGAAAAAAACAAGTTTCATGTTTCTCACATATTTCCCATTTTTACCCTATCACAACAAAAAGTCTAAGCTATAAATAATCCAAGCAACAAACAACCCTGGTGGTCCAATGCAAAAACCCATTGAAAAAAACAAAAAAAAATCCACTTCAACTCATCTAACATTCAAAAAACTCTTTTCCTACATACATTTTAAACCCTCATAGACTGTTATTATATATACAAAAAAAAAATCCGCCATTTTTAATTTCTGCCAAACCCAGTAGGTGGCAGAAAAAAAATGTAAAACACAAAACAATAAATAAAAATTATTATATTAAAAAAAAAAAAAAATTCCCAACATGCCATTTAACTCTTTCGACACTATTAAATCATTAAAACGAGTCCATAACTAATTTAAAAATGAGATTCAAAGCGCCCCAATAGCGCTTGGAGCCGACGCCGACTAGTTCCGACTCTAACCACACCACACCACCCACGCACATGCGCACTTGAACTCGAATTTACAAGGTTGCAAGTGGTCAAGGTTTTTTGCCCATTATTCTCTCGATAATTTCTCGCCTTTCACTCAAAAAGCATCCATCACTCACGCTTTTATTATTACGACGTAAAGAGTAAACCACTTCACGCCTGCGCACTCGCGTAAATTGGTCTTGTGTTGTGAGTGTTTGTGGGAGAGGCCGATAGGAGGCGCGGCAAAGTGTTGTCTTTTAACTAAACTCATCATCCCCACTCGCTACAACCTTGACAGGTGTTTAAGTTTAATTCGTTTCTTCCCATATCCCAAAATCCCTCGCTTCCTAAATAATAATAATGGCCGCCCGCCCGCCCGCACGACATGCGGCGCTCTTTTTATTTTTTTAAAATTTTATTTCTCTCGTGGTGACATTCAACTCTGTTGTCACGCCAACCGAGCGAATCAATCGAGACACGTTGGCATCGACTAAAATGGCGCCGCCCACGCAGTCGTACAAACACGGGAGTAATCAAAGGGAAGGGAAATATTGCGCAATAATTGCCTCGGCTCGTCACCAGATGGCATTGGCTCGCATGCTGCGAGTGCCAAATCATGGGAGAATGATTAAGTGTGTGTCGGCGAGTGAATGCAGTAAAGGAGAACACATCCCTTGTACTGACAAGATTTTAAATCAGTTAGACAGAAAGGGTAGATAAGGCCCTAAAGGGGTAGTCGTTTTACTACAATTCATTTTGTTTTTTTAATGGGTGTTCATAAATTTTTTTGTTTTTTTGTTTTGAAATAAAAAAAATGAAAAATGGGATTTATTTTTCTAAGAAAATTGATCTAATCAGTTCAAAAATCCCAAAAATCTAATTTATCTGGGTAATTTAATAAAATAACGTTATTTTAAACACGATTTAATGCGGTAATATCATCAAACTGCAGGAACGGGAACAGGATTGGGTACTATGGGCACAGGTACACCACGGGCATGGACACAACATGGGATTGTATGTTTTAAATTAAAATTCTGATAAATTCAAATTATTTCAGTGGAATTTCTACAGGTACTTGCTACTCTATTATATTAGCAAGCGGAGTACTGTGGGTTTTCGAATTGTGAAGAGTTCGGGCTTGTGGATTGCCATTGCCACGTCCATAATTACTAACAAATAACAATTACCAAGCGTTGAAGTAGATTTGGAACCCATAAGATCCACACTCCAACAATCGAAGGATACAAAGGGCCCTCAATTTTATCGACAATCAAATTAGGGTTAGAAATGGTGTATTAAAAGGTATCTTTAATAAAACAATAAAACTCAACATAAATTATCCAAATCTATTAAAAATTAAAAAGTGAAAATCGACCGCATCGTGCGGCTTTAAGAAAAAATTACACGCTGGTTTTATTCAATTTTGCATGATATCAAGTTTATTTTTTTTTATTTTAAAAAACCATAGTAACACAGGAGCATTAAGCTAATTTACCCTAGTCAAATATTGAATTTGAAATTCCAAAATTTCATTTAAAAATGTTTAAATTTGAGTTTGATATCTTTATTTGTGTATTTGACCACCTAAAGCATTTTCTACATATATTTACTTAGTTTCTGTCCAAATTCAATTTTGTTAATATTTATATATAAAAAAAAAAACATTTCCGTACATCATTTATATTTAATAGTTCATTTGCCTTAATAAAAGATTGTAACCTCAGTTCCCAACAGCGACCACCAGGTGGTATAACATAATAAAAATATTTTTTTTATTCTTTTATTGACTGACTCAGAGAGAAAAAAAATAAAAATATGAATCTATTCGCTTCAAGTAATGTCAGTCCTGTCCTTGCACTTAAGTTTCCATGGTAAAATGCGCCATTTTTAATGAAAGGGTTGCTAGCACACAGCAGAAATTGCCCGATGAGTTCAACTTCAAGGATAACATTCTTCCATCCCCCAATAAAATTCCATAACTCAATTTTTTTTTCAACATCAAAATTTTTCAAACATTTCCATAAAATAAAATAAAATAAAATAATAATATTTCTTCTTATAAAAAATAATAAACAAATAAAAAATACAATATCACTTGTTCCCATCATTTTCCCAACCCACAAATCACAAAAAAATATCCACCCCTCCATCTGGTGGGAGAAAAAAAAAAAGAAAAAGAATCTAATGACCTTTATAAACAAAAAATAAAAATAAAAATAAAAAAAGTGGGTATAAAATTTGTGAAACAAAGCAGGTGTTAGGAAAAAAGGGAAATAATAGAAGTTATTCATCAGGGTTCTGCCCACTTTTATACAAGGAACGTTGGCTCTTTCCCTATCGACCTTCTACTTTTCCATTCCACGTGTAAAGGCCGACCAGCTTTGGCTCTTCTCACTGGCAAGAAAAACCTTCACCTCAACCAATCGCTACTTCCTTCGTCAAACTCAGCAACACATGCAAACAACTCTTGCAAAGAAGGCAACTGCACAATAGACACAGCCTTGGCCTCAATTTCAGTGCTCTTGCACCATTACTCTTGTTCTAAACACCGAATTAAACGGCAAAACACGTGCAATAATAACTTTTCCCATCATTTTTCACACCCTGAGTTATTGTTTTTCTTTAACCCCTTCTTTTTTACATTTTATTTTATGGTCATATGTCTGGAATATGAATTATTTTGTTTGTTTGTTTGGAATTTAAATGTGGTGAGAATTTATGATTGTTGTTGTTTTTTTTGTTTGTTTGTTAATTGTTGAGTTGTATGTGGTTTTTTAGTTTTGTTCTGTTGTGTGGGGTTGGTTGTTGGAGATATTGTTGTATTGTTTGTTGGGTAATGATGAGGTGAGTATTTTTTTTGTTTTTCTTGTGTTTTTTGTTTGAGGTTACACAGTAGGGTGGGTAGATGTAACCCAATGGGTTGTTGGGTCATTTGTACTTGGGTCATCTGTCTGGGTGACCTAGGTTGACCTTTGTCCAGAGCATGGGAAGGGGTGGGTTTAAAAGCCCCATGTAGGAAAAGAAATTTACACAAAAAACATACATCTATATCCTACTTTTTATTGTTATATAATGCAATAATATGTAATTTTAACACATTACATAGAAATTTATAACAAATAAATTTCAATTTCAATATATTGTTGAAATGTTATGCCACAGTTGCATATTATTACACTTTACAACAATAAAAAATAGAATTTCCTTTTTTGGGGTATTTCTTTATTGTCAAGAATAAATTTGCAACAATCAAATATCCAAAAATATATTGTTCCATCTACCCATTGTATCCATCCCAATTTCTTAAACCCATAAACTTGTTTATGGTATTAGGTGTTAAACCAAACAACTCAGTTGGGCACCAAAACCTGAATCACATAAGGAAATTATGCATTTCAGGGTTTGGTTTCCCCAAAAAAAGATGTTTAAGTGCCTTATTACTTATTCTAGTACATGGTTAAGCCATCAAAAATCTCCACTAGTAAAAGAAAAACTTTTTTATTTCCATGATTTACATTCCAAATCACAACCCAACTAAAAAAAGAAGGGGGTGGGTATAAGGGAAAAAATGTTTCCCCTTTCACTTCATCCTGTCACAGAAATGGGATTATAACCCCACAGCTACACCATCAAAGCTTAACATCACAATTGACAAACCACACAAAAAAACTGCAATCATCATCAATGCATGGAATCGAAATGTTCTCATTGTACACAATGCTGGCAAGAGGAAATCCTTTGGCCCTGAACAAATGGGGAAAAAAGCTGTTGGAAAAATCATCTTAAAAGTAAAAGGGGAGCAGACAGCCAAAGAACCTTCCAACAGTTCAATTGGTTCAAAAACTATTGCCCATGCGTATTTCCATGCGCTGAGTGTAGTTATAAAAGTTGCACTGACATTTATACGTGTCTTAACAGTGCTGCTGGCGACCTTATAACCCTTATATCTGTCTGTCTTAACAGAAATAACTGGTGGCAAGTGGGGCAATATCTCATGTATTTCCATGCGCTGCATGTAGTTATCGAAAGCCGGTGTTTAATGAATGTTGCACTGACATTTACATGTATCTTAACAGCAATAACTGACGGCAGGTGGGGCAATTTACCAGTAAATTCAGAGCATTGCACTCTCTTGTGTTTTTTGGGATGTAAACTGCTTGTTCCAAATTGACTACTGTTATTCGGTGTAAACATACACCTTGCGGTGCAAAGCTAACATGTATAATCCCGGTCCAAAAAGCATCTTTGACCAAAATATTGTTACTGTATAAATTTGGAAGACACAATATTCACATTCATACATCCATTTTAATCCATTCTGTATGTTACTATGGTAACCAAAATACAACAATTGCTCAATAACAACAAAATAAATAACAATGATACACTTTCACATGAAATAGATCCACCTAGAGAGTATTAGCTATGGGTTCGAAATAAATTTCACATGCGCTGCATGTAGTTATCGAAAACCGGTGTTTAATGAATGTTGCACTGACATTTACATGTATCTTAACAGCAATAACTGATGGCAAGTGGGGCAATTTACCAGCAAATACAGAGTATTGCAGGCAATGGGTCCTAAAAGTATTTGCACATGAGATGATTTTCCATTTCTGTCACATCCTTCAAATACTATGAATTTTCCTTTCTGTTTATTCTCTGTTGGTTTAAATATATATATTGAGGTATTATCTGATTAATTTCAGTTTTCTTAACTGGTGGCAGTAGGGTCAAATTACCAGCAAATATGGCTGGCTTTGTTAAGTTGTTGATAAAGAGAAATCAGCCATTTTCTGCATGCACCACCAAGTGTGGACAGTTGGGTGTCATAAAAGGGGTAAAGTCCAGTTGAATTCAATGTAAACATCATCATACATGAGAAAGAGGTCACTTTTGGGGCTTTTAAGGTGAATTTCAGCTTATCTGGAAGTTTATGGTAGGAATAAAAGAAGGAAATGGAGGTAAACAAGAGACAAAGTAGGAAAAAATGTAAGAAGCAATATAAAAGAAGAAGAAAAGTAGGGTGATGGGTAAAGGTGAGTAAAAAAGAAATAAATTCTTTAAAAAATCATGACTGTGATTAAATTAATTTTGACAACCATTGCAGTTTGCTTTATGAATTTTAAATTGTTTTTTTCTTCTTCCTCTTTCTCATATTTTAGGGTTAAGGTATTATTCAGTAAAATGGGACAGCAGAGTAGTTGGAAATGAAGTCAAGCAAAATGGTTTGTCCATATAAAGTAGTGTAATTAAAGAAATGAGAGCTTTATAGTGAAATTACTTGATGATCCAGCCTGTATGGAGCCTCTTTGACCCCATAGGTGCCATACAAATGGCTGTTTCTGATTCAGATTCAGAGGCATGCAGCACAGCAATGCATTTGTTGGGGTTGGCAATGACATTTGTGAGAGAAACCAGTGTTTACATGCAGCACTGGAATATTTCTTTTGGTAGGGCTGGATTCTTCACTTCCTGTTTAAAGGCCAGTTCCCACTGTGAGGTATATAAGGTCTAAGGTGGTGCAGCTGTGTGAGATACATGATGGGATACAAAAGCACTTGACATGTAGCAATCAATCATAAATGTTTTTTCAAGTGGGTTACAATGCAGTAATCAGTCTACATCCATCCAAACCAGACAGTTTTGATTGTTGCAATTGTTTGAACAATCCAGAGATGGTTTTCAACAATATAGTGAAAACCAAGGATTGTTGCAGTTGTTTTTCTATGAAAACAACCAATGTTTCAACAATATCCACAGAAATAATGAGAATTTATCAGAATTAAGGCCCTAAAAAGCATATGCTTAGTTTGCCTATAAGGCTAGACAGGCCTGACTGCATTAATTATTTGGGCAAAGACCAAATTTTCTCTTATGTAACTGTTTTATGTTAATCATGTGCAATTGTATAAGGCTGTTGCTGTTGGCAAAAAGCTTGAGAACCAGATGTAATTGTCCTACAAATTAGGGATTTCAGGGTCCCAATGGCCTCATAATTGTTTCGTGCATTTTCCAGACATGTGTAATTGTGTATTTTCAGCTTTATGCAAAGACTGGTGGCAAAAATTAAAGATGTTTGTTTCAATTAAAGTAGATTTTTATTAAAGTAATGAAACTTGAGATGTTCAAATGGCACAATTTTCAATTTGGGTTGGCTCAGCCACCCATTGGTGGTCTGACACTAGTGAGGAATTTGCAAGTAACATTTATTCATTGCATTTCCATCCATGGTATAGTAAGGAAAGGAGAGTAATAAAAGATTTATACCATACTAAAGTGAAAAGCAAAGCTAATGGACAGTTGTAAGCAAGGCTGTGCATGCCAATGCAGAATCCTTGTTGAAAGCATGCATGGAAAATTGTGTACACATTGACCCCTGGCAACCACCAAATCTGCAGAATGGTCGTTTGGAAAGTATTCATCAACCCATTCAATTTCCATTGCATCACAACCATCATATTACTTTCGACTGATTATGTATGCTACTAAAGCGTAAACAAAATTCCAAATTTCACCCACAGATGGCGCTATGGTTTTGAACACAACACATCCAGATCCAGGGGGACAATTCCTGTAAATCTGCATACAGACAAGGATTTAAGATTTATAAATCATTGTAAATCTTTGAAATGTTATAAATCTTTGTAAATCTTTTAAATCATCATTAAATCTTTGAAATTTGTTGAAATAAGACATTAGCAGGCAAACCTTCATCGATGATGTCACAATTGACTGTGTAAAATTTAGTTATTTCCAAGATTTAACACTTTAAACTTTCTTAAATCTGATTTATAAATCATAAATCTGCAATTCAAGATGTTTCCTTCACTATATACATCAATAGTGAATTAAATCAGTGAAAGAATGATTGTTGCACCAAAAAAAAACCAGACACATTGTTAAGATTTACAACAAACCAAACGATTAATTTATATTGTTATATTGTTTATAAAAACAATTGTTGCAATTTATGCGAAAAACCCAGACGAAAACAATCAATTAAACCAATTGTTTCACGGTTACTCATCTCAAAATCCATCAATTGCTGTTTTCAACAATAGTTTCACCAGACACCGATGCAACAATACGTTTTATAGCATCATGAAAAAGGATTTCCAAGAAACAAACAACCAACGCCACATTGTGAAACAACGGCACTAAACGAAAAATAAAACAGCAAACACACACACAAAGAAAAACAGAAATAAAGACATTACGGAGCCAAACCAAACGGGCATCGACAAAGGGTAGGAAAAGTGTTAAATAAACATCAACACTGCCAAGGTCGACAGCTAAAAAGGTTGAAGACTCTGCCATCAAAGGCTCCAGGACAGGTTTTTAAAGATTCAAACATCGAAATCAAAGCAGCAACGGCAAAACTAGAAATTCCAAATTACCCATTTGCATCATTACATCAAAAAATCGTCAAAATCGTCTCGGGAATAAAATAATAAATTTATTTTTAAAAAAAAATAAAAGTGTCGTTGACATTCACATCAAACGCAATAAATCATCCGCCAGATGGAGTACGTGAAGGCAGCCCAACTTATTACCTGATCGCATTAGTGAGAGATGAGAGAGAAAAAATAAATAAATGTTGAAAATATTTGATAAAAATAATAAAAAAAAATTTCGACTTGATTTGGCGAGTGACCTTCACGTGGAAATTATAAGGAGGAGGAGGAGGCGGCGCTTTCGTAGCTCGAGTCGAGTGGAAGACAGAGAAAACGAAGAGAATAAATAACCTTCAACTAACCTTCACTTGCCAAAAGGGTTCCATTTCAGTATGCAGCGGAGCCTTTGACTTAAAAGGAGACTGAAACCCTCGTAGAGTTTTTTGGAGGACTGTGTATACACATAAAAGTGTTTTCCGACGTCCTTGTCGTCAACGACGATGATGGAGAATTTTTTTTTTATTTTTTGGTTTATTTATTTGATTGCAATGAATCGATCCAATTTCACTTTTATGGTATTCATCACATGAAATTTCTATTCGTTTACGATTGATGACCTCAAAACGTAATATGTGGCGGCTGGATTGAGCCGGATTTGTGTTGGAGGTTATGGACTGTATTGGGGGATCGGAAATTTGTGAAAATCTGGTCAAAAAAATGAAAATCCCAAATCTTTAACCGCAAAATCTGTTTTAAAAAGGTCTTAAGTCTTTCAAAATCACAGAAACTCTTCAAAAATCATTCGAAATTCTTAAAAATACTCCATAATCTCTCAAAATCACTTAAATCCTTAAAAAATCCCCAAAAGCCCAAAATCAAGAAATCCTTTAAAAAAAACACAAAAATCTTTCAAAAATCCACTTAAATCCTTAAAAAATCCCCCAAAATCATTCAAAAAATCATTGAAATCCTAAAAAAATCTCAAAAATCGGTTAAAATCTTAAAATTTCATCAACAAATTTCCCGAATTTCCCTCCCCAACATTATACGTATTACCATACAATATTTTGGTATTCGTAATGTAATAACCGAGAAATTCAATTTCCTTACAATAAAAACGAGACTCGACATTTTACTCGCTGTGAATCCAAATCCAGGTAAAGGAATTATGGGAAAAAAACCTTTTTAATGCAATTTCTATGAGAAATCATAAATTTTATTTTTCCCCTCTGTTTTTGGGGAGCTAAATATAAAAACGGAATTATTCTCTCTTGTTTTTTACTTATTTTGTGCCAAAACGAAGAAATTCCGCGTAAAATCCTTTTACTTACGCGTAGGAAAACAGTTCAAGTTTATTGCGGTCATTAGACTGGATTTAAAAATAAAAAAAAAACGTATGGAATTTTTGCCATTTGCAGCAATCACATGTGTTTCTGACTTAATTATATAAGAAGCACAAGGACTAACGAACTGTTATCACTTGTTTCCAACTTGTCTCTACCATTAACCTTGGACCCATGTCGATAGGTCAGTGTATTTCTAGAGAATTATTAATCAAAATTTAAGTCATTAAACTAAAAAAAACAAAAAAAAAAAAACAGGTGAAGTACAGTAGTAATAATGAAACTCATAAAAACACCTTTAAACAAACAGGAAATGCAATTTTCTGACACTTGGCAATTCACAAATTAAAATGATTGTTTTCATAATTTAAACTGCACCAGTCATTAATAATACATTCATGTCTACAATAACTCAATTCGAAAGGCCATTTTTATATTAAATTTAACCAAAAATGGTTACCTGCAACATTTAAATGTCATTGTTCAACTTATGTGCTTTGTAACAATGAAATCATGTTTTATTTCACTGTTAGAACTTTGCAACAATTAAATTTCAGTGTTTTCAAGTCTTTTATAACAAACAATAAAATTACTCTTCAAATTCATTGTTTTAATGTCATTTATCAAATTGCACTGTTAGAAGTTTGCAACAATGAAATCATGTTTCAACAGCCATTGTTCAACTTATTTGCTTTGTAACAATAAAATTACTGTTCAATTTCATGTTTTTCCTGACATTTAACAACCAAATATCATTGTTAGAACTTTGTATCTATTAAATTTCAGTGTTCCCATTCTTTTGTAACAATTAAATCATTCTTGAAGTGTTGTTTACTGTTGTTACTACTTTGGATTGAGGAAAAGAGGGGAGAAAAGAAAAAAGAAAAATTAAACAGGAGAATGTGAGAAGATGAAAAAAAAATTTCTTAAGAAAGACTACACAAAAATATCTATAAAAAGATGCTTCCACTTGCTAAAAATAATCAGTTGCGTTGTACAGACACACAAACAAGAGATGCAGACAAAAAGGGTTGAGGTCAATGTCAATGTCCATTACATCTCTACAAACACACTATTTCATCCTCATTACTAATTGACACCACTTTTCTATACTTTATTCATTCATCATAAATAAAAATTCATTGGAGACTAAAAAGATAGATGCCAGACAAACTTTTATGCCTCCTAACAACTTGTACAAATTTAATCATCTCATTTTCCTTGTGTAACTGCCAATCAAAGCTGGTTTTGTAGAGTCAACAAGTGGCAATGAATGTCTCCAATTGCAATCACATGTTTTCTACTCTTCAACTTCTCAAGAGGCAAACTCTTCTTGTGCAATTTATTCACATATTGCTTATGTAATGGCACACATTACAATTTAATTCATAATCAATTTAATTCATGGTATTTGAATTGACCAATCAGACGAGGTCAACGAAATTGGTCTTTGAAATCCGAAATGGAAATGATACGAAGAAGTCCAGTCGGGGAACTTGGCTGGCCATTCTAGTCTCAAGAGTTAAGAAACTCCAACTTTCTTGTTGCCAGTTTTTGTTCATTATAATGTTTCCGAAGAAGTCGGGACCAAAATCGTGCAATTGGCAGAACTTCAAACCACGACCGACTAGAATGTACTCCGAGAGTTTTCGATCGGACTGAGAGCAGAAGAATTTGCTGGCCATTTTAAAACAGCAGTTGTCTTACTTGTTAGCTACACATTAAATTTCCATTTAACGTTTCTTCGGCATCGACAAAACTCCGCGTTTCGAAGTTATTCGATTTATTGGTTTGTTTTTTCCATTTTGGTTGTGCCAGTGGCGTCTAGGATGATGATTCTTTAACAAATTCTTCCAGTTTTGTGTGACAGAACTCAGAGTTATGTAGTTGGTTTGTTTTTCTAGTCCTTATTTGGTTATTTTGGCTTTTTTGAAGGTGATTTGGTGTTCTTTTGTTCATTTTTCATGTTCTGACTGTAATTTAATTGGTATTTTACTTCCTTTTATCTAGAAACAGGCTGAATATGATCTAATCTACAACATTTTCTCAACTAATCAATCATCTGTTGAAAGTAATTGTTCAAAACCCCAAAAAAATCCCCAAAGAGGAAGCAAGAAGTCTATCCTCATATAGCAATGAATCTCTGTGACTATTTCAACCATTAACTAAAAATAATAGCAACAAAAATATCCTCAGTCACATCACATCCACCCTTCCCTGGCATTATTAGAAGGTCTCAAAAGTGTTGCCATCATCCTGTGACCATCCATTTGCATGGGAAATAAACTTCCCCCTTCACCATGCCACCATTACATGCTCATTTAGCATGCTAATGCGAGCAATGGAGCCATAGCTAATCACCCAACTCAGAAATTCCTCAATAACTAACTGCATAAAACCAAAAAATGTGGCCACATATATTCACACAAGGGTGATTACGACTATTTTAAGCTCAAATTACATGCAAACAAGCTATTACTTGCTGTTTTTCCTTCAGTTTCCCATCAAATTTAGTTTTTAACCTTCCAATTTACCATTCAAAAATGTTAACATTGACATTGGTGTCAAGTTTTCCACTCAGGTGCATATTATGATGAGAATAGAAAACTGGTTTTTCTTGACAAGGCCAACATAATCAGTCTCTTGAATCCTGACCTTAATACGTGCAAATACTCTTGTGCATTTTCCATCCTAAAAGCCAAACTTCGTGTAATTCCGAAGCGTCCGAATATCACTTTGTATAATTTAGATAAGAGTAAAGACGATACCGAAAAACAAGCTTCCCAAAAGTATACATCACTTATGTGATGGTACAATATTTGTGGAAATTTAGTGAACTTCAAATATCAGCTAGCTAACTTTATCATCCCATAATATATTGGGTGAAACACGTGATATAATAGAAATTACGTCATACATCCCTTATAAAAATGGCTCTGCAGATTATATGGAAAATTGGTGCATAATCATGCCGAAAACTGTCGGATATTCTGTACATCTGTATACATGTAATTATGCATGAATTCTGCATGCTGGATTGTGCAGGATAGATTGTGTAGAAAATCCATGCAGAACAGACATTGCACACACGGCTTTCTGCATAATTCTGCAGGATAATTTTATAAAGGATAACAGTCATGACAATATTGAACAACCTACGATAACAGTATTGTTCCGAATACGACGAATTAGTTTGCCACAAATCAATTTTTTTGGTTCATTTTGAATTAAAAAGGTACTAAAGTCAATTTACTGAGTTAAGCCCAAGAGAGAGAAAAAAGTATTGGGTCTAATGACTCACTTCACTGCCCTTTTCATTCATGAATTGGGCATGGGCCAAGAAGCAGAGCAGGCCCATGATTATGTCTTCAATGGGACACTTGTGTTGGGAAGTGTAATTGTTATAAAGGGTCAGTTTTTTTTGGTTCAGCATTTGTGCTATTAATTAGACATTAAACTCAATTAATTTTCTTGTCTTCTTATTATTTTTATGGGCTTCTGTTGAGAAGAGTCTTAACGGTTTTGTTTGTGAAAGCCGCTGACATTTGTCTGAGTTTGGGACAATTTGGTTTAGAGGTTAGTTTATAGAGGAATTTATTGTTAAGTTTTTTAACAATTAAAGTGGTTTGTTGTTGATTTCAAGGGTTTATTGTTGGTGAATCAAAGTGGTTTGTTGTTATTTTTCTAACTACTGAAGTAATTTAGTTTGTTGTTAATTTCAATCATTGTTGATGTTTGGTTTTGGTAATAATTAACTAGTTTATTGTTGAGGGAGGTCAAGAATTTTCCAACAATTCAAGCTTTTGACTGTTGATTCTAAACGTTCCTGACTTTTAACAAATTTTCCAACAATTAACCAACTTGTCTTCATTTCAATCATGTTGATGTCTGGTTGTCCATTAACTATTGTTACACTCATCACTATCTATTCAAATTTAAAGAATTTCCAACAATTAGTAACTAAATAACAGTCGAAAAAAATCAACAACCAGTTGACAGACAACCCGTTGAAACGAGTAATTGTTGCATGAAAAAACATCACAAAGTCGCGACATAGTTAGAAAAATCTAAAAATCAACTACGAAAGGATTAAACAGTTGGAAAAGAACCAACAATTAGTTGACTCTTTTCCAACCATCAAATCCTCTTCATAGTTAATTCAAAAACCTTTCTAACAACATCCAACTACATTTCACAACAATCAGTCCAAATATCAACAATAAACTCAACAAACCTCAACTCCAAATTTCAACAATAAACTCAACAATAAACTCAACAAAACTCAACAATAAACTCCAAATTGCAACAATAAACTCAACAAAACTCAACAGGACTCGAAATATCAACAATAAACTCCAAATTCTAACAAAGCAGGCGCTAATTCGTCCCATAATCCTCACTCATCAAGTTCCTCGACTCGACACACGCAACAAAATCCGATAAACGCCCGCGGTACACTTACAACATCGACGCGTAATCCCCGTATCGACAAACCAAAAATCCCATCGACCAATAAACATCATTCAACCCAATTCAATTCAATTTAATTCAGCCTACACAAAAAAATGAATATTTTCAAGCAAAAAAATAGGAAAAAATAGAAAAATCTAAATAAAGTAGGTGGAGTTGGTCAGGTTGCGACCTCCGTGATGCCATTGTATCATTGGGGATATAATGCATCCATCCATACTTCATTCAGGCCAAGTTCCTGCTAGTTGAAACTAAAACTAGGACAAGTCCCACAAGCAATGATCCGAAAAGTTTAAAAATAAATAAAATGAAATAAATGGAAAAAAAAAATTTGCGTCCTCAAAAAAAATTGTATAAAAAGGGAAATAATGATAATAATGTAAATGTTTTTGATGTTGGTCAGCTTTAAGTCAAAGTTTTCATGCTAATCATCGTGGAACGATGACGTAATCGAGGAGAATGGACGCCAGGCCTTCGCATAAAAATTCCCTCCTCTTTATCCTTGGTTTAGGGATCACGGTCAAATTTTTTATTACGAATGGCCATTAACTTTCGCCTAAATGCAATTTAGTCATATTTTAATACTAATAAAAACACATTTTATTTTCTGCTGAGTTTATTTACAGGAATTTTACTTTTATTATGTTTTTTTTTTTTGAATGTTTTTATTCTTGGGGTTTAAAGATGATGTTTGGGGCCTTGTAAATTTTTTGGAAATTTTTCGGAGGAAAAATTTAAAATTCTTTTTTATTTTTTAAATAAAATTTATTTTTTAGTTGTGGGAAAATAATTTTTCCCATCTTTGGTTGTTTTATTTAAAAATTTATTAATTATAGGGAAAAAAAAACAATAAATTTTTCGAATTTTTCGAAATTTTTCCTCCATTTATTTACAAAAAGAGTTTTTCAAAAATTAAAATATTACAAAAATTCAAAAACTCCACAACCCAGACAGTCAGACTTCAAAATTCATCTTTTAAAAATAATTTCATCACAAAAAAATTAATTAAAAAAACTTTCAAATATTTCAAATTTTTCAAATTTTAATTTTCCCAACAAAAAACTTCAAAAAAATCGCTTTTAAAACACAAAACCCACCCCAGACACCCATTCATAATAATTCACCCTTAAAAAAACAATTTCACCATAAAAAAAATCAAAAAATTCAAATTCCTCTAATTTTCCCAATAAATTCCCCCAAAAAAATTACAAAAATCAACATTTCACCACAAACCCCCCTAAAACCCTATAAAAACACAAAACCCAACGCCCCAGACACCCATAACCCAAACCCTACCTTCACACCCTTAAAAACTCAAAAATCAGACTTGCAAAACAGAAATAACCCACCCCCATCCATCCACACACACACACACACACACACACATCCCTGACCATCTAACCCAAACCCTAACCAGTCAATGCCTTTTTAAAATACACAATTATTTCCCCTATGAAGAAAACCAGTAAAGAAACACGACTCTCCCCAATCCCCATCCAATTCCACCTGGATGAACAAAAACACAACCCTAAAACCCCCAAAATTACACACCCAACACCCAAACCCCCTCAATACCCCTTCATACAACCCCAAAACTCATACAAAATACAAAAAAACTCAAATATTCCACGCAGCAAACGCACCCGCATCAAATATCCATCATAAACCAATACATACATACTTAGTGTACGCATGCGGGTTCGATCCACGTATTCAAAAAAGGTAAACACGACGAAACCGAGTATCGTGTCGCATAAAATAAAAAGCAAACTCGACTAAACGTGTAACAAAAGTCTCCAGCAACACTTTTTCAAACACACAAAACTTGCTGATGCATGTTTTCAAAGTTCAACAACTCTTTCTATTGACCATGTATTATAATTATCATAAAATGACTTATATAAATAAAAAAAAAAATTACTTACAAAATACGATATTTCGGTTCAGGATACTCCAACAAACGATTTTTTTTCATCCAGAAAAAAAAAATTTTTAAAATTTTTTTTTTTGTTATAAAAAAATTTGGTTAAAATCGATAAAATCCAAAGGCACTTGATCACAAATTCACATATCACGGTCACCACATGTTGTTATAAAATGGAGAAAACACGGTTTATCTTCTATTTTTTTTTTCAAGATCACGTGTAGTAGAGAGATTTTTAAGGCCAAGGGCTCGAGGATGGATCCGTGCGCGTCGGCTGCCGACTCGAGACTGTTCGTGGCCCCCAAGGCTCTTGGCGCCGATGTGTGTTAGCTGCGTTGCGTTCGTGCTTGCTGCTGATGCCGAACTCTCCAGCTGCTTGGCATTCACACTCGAGTTGGCCGCTGCTCGCTTGGGCCTGACCCATTTTCCAACCATGCATGGCCACTGACGTACCTTCCGGCCACAAAAATTCTATTCTACCACATTTATTTTGCTGTTTTTTTTTTTAAATTACAAACTCGCTTCCCTTCTTAATTCCTTGGCCTCGAAAATTGCTTGGATGATCAACAACTCGCTTTTCTGTTTTACTTTTTTACTTTTTTTTGTTTTTGGGGTTAATTTTTGTAATTAAGTTTTTTAAGTTTTTGTTTTTTAATTTATTTTTTTTACAAAAAAATTTTTTTTTTGGGTGTTGGGATTTTTTTTTGAGTTTTTTTAATTAGAAGTTTTTGTTTGGTCATGGGAGTTCAAGGCTGATTTTTTTTTTTTTTTTGTGTTAGGGGATTTTGTGGTTTTAATTGGATATGAGTTTTGTGTTTCCTGGAACTGGTTGATTTTGAAATGAGATGAAATACTTGTGTTTAGTTGGTTGTATGCACAGGTTGTAACTTGTTGGGAGGATTAAAATGGGGGAAGAAAAGTGTCTGGTTATGGTAATTGTGTTGTGAGGTTGGAATGGAATGTGAAGTTTTGTGTAATTAGTAAAAGGGGTCGAATTTTTAGAGAAATTTTAGAAGTTTGGATAAGAGTGGCTAGGAATGTTGATTTAATTATAAAGTAATTAATTAATTTAATCATGATATGATACAAAATATTAAAATTACTAAATTGAAGTACTGAACCGAGAATTTTGAGATAGAATACTGTATAAATTTTAGGTCTAGACTTTCTAGAACTTCAAGTCAAGAGTGGAGTGGAGGAAATGTAAAAAATAAAAATTTTAATTGTAATTTTTTAATTTTAAATTTTAATTATGGTAATTCAAATTTAAAAGTTTAGTAATTGAAAAATTACTCAAAGTTAAATAAAAAATTTAATAAAACATCTAAAGAATTTTTTTAATATAATTTTTATATTTTTAGATCAAAATTCATACTTAACATAAAATTTCTCAATTTACAACCAAAAACTTCTTGCAAAACTCAAAAACACCCAAATTTTACCTTATAAAGAACAAAAAAACCCACTGCACTCAAGACTCAACCTCTTACCCAACATAACTCCAACCAAACCAGTCATTACCACACAATACAACTCTCGCCCTCTATTGCCAACCATCCAAACCTCACATTTCACATTACATAACCAACCAATAAAAAAAAAAAAAAAAATTCCAAACCCACTAGAAACCAAACGAAAGATGAGTCAAGATCAAAGCTCATGGGTTCACTGACTACCAATTTACAACTATTTTTGGCAATCCAATCCAATCCCATTTAACCTAACATTTCACAAAAGAAACCACCAATTCACAATCAAAAACTCATTTAACCCAATCAAAAAAAATCAAATCCCAACAAGACAAAAACCCACAAGGTCACAACCAGACCAAAACCATTTCCCCATTCCACCACCAGTCCACCAGTATATTTATTATCCCACCAAAAAAAATTATTTTTAATAAAATTTATTTCCCATTCCAGTCACACCCACCCCACTCGATTTCGACTTCCGGGATTGGTACCCATGGACACCCATGGTGTGAGTGGAGGTTAATCACCCCAAAAAACAGCCGAGTGGCGCGTTCAGTGTGTCAAGGTTAGCTCGCAAGCCCCCACTCGGCAACCCCCATCATTAAAAGTCAACAGGATGTGAACCCCTGACCTGTCTAATCGTCCTTCCCGCCTTCCTCCGGGCGCGAGTACCCCTGTCAATTTTATTGCCGCGCTGCACAATCGAATACAATGACGACATGGCCTGCAAGGATAATGAACAATGAGTGCTGCGCGGGCATCCATAAACAAACCCCTGCTGTTGGGCTGCTCTGCACGCCCTCTATCGGTGATTAACATTCAAAGGAAAGGGGAGCGCGGGGGATCAGAGCGGGTGGGAGGAAAAATTCAATTAACAAGTTTAAGGTGAACGAAAATTGTGTGGTCACTAGTTAAAGGACAGTTGTTGAAATTATTGAAGGTTGCGATAATTGTTGTTTTCAAGGGTGGTTTTATGGTAGTTCCGGTTGGGTCAGGGATTTGGGGATTTGGGGGTTTGGAGGAGGTGTGGGGGTGAGGGTTTTCTGAAGTTTTGGGGTTGTTGAGGAACCCGGAAGTTTTGTTTTCGGATGCTCCAAATCGTTATGATGATGATGCAATGGTGATGGGTCTGATCTGAAGTGCAGTTTGGAATGTATTTTAAATTTTTAAGTGCACTTCCGGTTGAGTTAGGGATTTGGAAATTTGGGGGTTTGTAGGAGGTGTGTGGGTGAAGGGTTCACTGAAATTTTGTGGTTGTGGAGGAACCGGAAGTATTGTTTTAGTGATGATGTAATGTGAGTATTTTTAATTTTTAAGTGCACTTCCGGTTGGGTTGTGGGTTTCAAGAATGGAAATTTAGAAGTTTGAATTAGGTGTTGGAATGTTGTTGTTTTTCTTTAAGTTTCGGGGGTTTTCCAAGCCGGAAGTAATTTTTTTTAAAGGGGCTTCAAATTGCTATGATGGAAAAAATGATGGCTTTCCTGAAATGCAATTTAGAGGGCACTTAAGGGCATTTCCGGTTTGGTTAGGGGTTTGAAATTTTAGGAATTTATTTCAGGTGCATATTGATTTCCTTACAATTTAGGGGAAATAGATCAACCGGAAGTATTCTTTTATGCAACTCCAATACCCCAAGAGCAAATTTTTACCCCAATTCAACACATTACATGGAACTTCCCAATCACGGAAGTAAGAGTACCACAAAAAAAAATCTGGCTCAGATTAAAAAAAGTGGAAGATTATATATTCCAAATATGGTTTATCTCCTCGTTGCACCTCCAAACCGAATCCAGGGTAAAATATTACACATTATCATTTCTTTCTTCAGAGCAAACAGTGTCAGAGAAGTAAAACACGTGTCTGCCTTAAGTCCGTAACATACATCTGACCCGCAATCAGATTTCATTGTTTTTCAAGTGCAGCCTTATATCACTAGGCACCATGCGGGCAAGAACGCATACCAAACTCAAAGCAAATGTCAGCATGACTCAAAAAAAACAAAAAAAACAAGACCCCAACTGACATTTTAACAGAAAAAAATCATAGCATTTAATCAAAACCCTAAAAAATAACCACGAAAATCCTAACAATTTCCTCCAAATTCCATCCCATCCCAACACAACAGTCAACCCTAACATCCCTCCTCACAACACAACAATTGGTCACCTCCAAAAATCAACACACAACACCAAAAAACCCAACAAAACACCTTGAAAATTAACCAAAACCCACAACAATTCCTCCAAATTTAATCCCAACACAACACAACAGACAACAATCAACCCCAACATATCCCCACACATCACACAACAATGAATCATCTCGAAAACTCAACACAACACACCCATCCAACTCACACACAAAAACTTATTCCCAAGGTTCTTTCAAAGGAGGAAAAACTTGCAACTTGCATTCTAATTTAAGCCTCCTCATCCTCTTAGTCTTAGTTATCCTAAAAAAAGAAAAATGTAGGACACAGCACTATGGGAGTTGAAAAATGGTATTTATTATTGTAGGAAATAGAGTAAAGAAACTGGCATTTCAATGGCTCTCATTCAATACCAAAGTATGAAAACAATTCCCTACAATTATCAACCCAAAATTTAATTTAATTTAATTTTTTTTTATTTCACATGATAATCTCCCACGACCACAACGAAAACTCTTTGATGTTGATTAAGTCGAAGTAACTGCAACTGACTTTTTAACCTGGTTGGGTGTGGCTGTTATGTGGGGGCGTGGTCGACAGAAGATTGAAGTTAGCAAACCAAACCAAACCACAATTGGAGACTCAATTTTAGGCCTAATATTTTATTATTATTATCATTATTATTTTATTTTATTTTGGAAAAATATTTATTATTTTTATAAATTTATATCAAATTTATAAATAATTTAAATTATCTTTAACCTTGTTGTAAATTTATAAACAGTTTGATAATTTGATTTAGATCCCTTAAAATTTCAAGCGCAGTTAAAATTTAATTTTTTCATAAAATCAGTAGATTTTATGCAGTTTTTAGGCTAATCTGCATATTATTTGATGATTTTTTCATAAAATCTGCAGAAATTCTGTAGAATTTTTATTATCATTATAAATTTTGATTGAAAAAAAAAAGTTATAAATGAATTTTATTAATAAATTGCGCAATGAAATTTTAAGGTCAATTTGATTTCTCTAAACCAAAGTTTATATCAAAATAAACCATTCTACAAATTTTCAGGAGAAAAAAATTGATAGTTATTTTATAATACAAGTATTCGAAGTCATGGTTCCCGAAACCCGAAAACAAATTGATAAATTCAATTTTTCAATAAATAAATAAATAAATAAATATAATATTTACAACTCATTTACACAGAATCTCTAATCAATAAATCAGCTATTTTTTTTTACACTAAATAAAAAAAATTTTCCCCCAAAAATAAAAATTAAAAAAAAATAAAAAAACATTTGAAGTTCATTCTCACGGTTATGTTATTTTTTCCCTGTACATTTTTTATGTTGTTAACTCAAATGCATTTAATCTAGAGATCTCAATCTTGACCTACTTTCTCTTACAGAAAAAAGAAGCTGCTTTGCAAGGCCAATAGATGAAAATTGAAATGTATATTTATTAATTTTTTTCAAAACATTTTTTTCTATTTTCTAGTTCAGGTCAATTGATGCAATGCAAATGTATTGAAATACATGAAAAAATGTTGTTGGTATAACTAACATTTATTTTTTTTCTTGTTTCATTGATGTTTTATATGGAGACTTTAACTGAATGCTTGATTAAGTAGTTTGAGTTTGACTTGGCCACTCCTGGTTTCTTGTTACAAGTGTGTGACTTCTTGTTTTGGTCCTTTGGAGGACATTCAGCATTTGTGTGAGGGGTGGAAGATGTGATTGAAAAGGTTAATGTTTGTCATTTGTACAAATTTTTAAATGTCAGAGTAGAAATTTCAAATAAAAAAATTAAGGGAAAAAGGTCAAGTTGAATGTCATGTATCCATTTAATTGACTTTTCTGTTTTCTCAAGGGATTAAAGGATGGTTTCTTTTTTTTAAGGGAAATGTCTAGATGGTATTTGGAAAGAGGGTTGGAAAAAAAGGTAATGGGTCAGTGACATTATAAAATATTTTGTTGTAATAGAAAAATGATTTTTTTGGTTTTTTGGTAGAAATGGCACTTCCGGTTGAGTCAGAGATTTAAAATTTTAGGGATGTGATTTCAGATGAATTTAGATGGAGTATTTAAAATTTGAAGATATTAATGCAACCGGAAGTGGCTTTTTGTTGGTTTGATTTTATTGTGATGTGAAAATGAGATTTTTTGGATTTTCTGCAGTTTTAGACCAATTTGCAGATTTTATGCAGTTTTTAGATCAATTTGCAGATTTCATGCAGTTTTTAGACCAATCTGCATACTTTCTGTAATTTTTGATAAAAACTCAAAAATTCTGGAGAAAAAATCTAGTCAATTTTTTTTGCAGATTTTTAAAAGTCATCTAAAACATTTTCTTTAAAAAAAACAAATCTATACAAATTTTTTCAACCACTACAAAACAATCTGCAACATCCTGCAGGCAATCGTCAATTTTATCAGCAAATAAATAAATCTGCACATTTTTTTGAACACACAACAATCACCATACCTTCAAAAAAAACTTGTCTGCAAAGAATGGTCAAAACTCAAAACCCAATAAATTACAAAAACTGTGGATTTTCTACAGATATTCAGCAAAAAAAAATTATCTACAATTTTATTTCAGATAATCTATACATTTTTTCCCCAAACATCCCACAATCCATTAAAAAACTAATTAAAAAAAATAGTACATTTAGTAATGTGTGTAAAAATGAGTAAACTTGACCTGAATGAGCAAATGGATTCCCTTTCTCAACCCATCAAGCCATGTTTGTTGCTATTCTTGCCTGAGGATTTGGGTTAAGTTCATCAACATTGAAATATTATTACTGGAAAAACTTAATAAATTTAATTCCACAAAACAAACTTCCCCCTACTGGCCTACAGCAGCAGCACCAAAATTAAATAACTTTTTTTTTCTTACTTAAAATTTGATTTTAAAAATCAACAACTCCCCTTTTCATGAACTCACCTCATAAAAAATGGAACAAGTCAACTCTTTATTCTTATCCCCATCACATCTTCCATTTTTCCAGTAAAAAAATTTTTTATTTATTTTATTTTCTTGTTTCATATCTATAAATCAAATTATATAACATTTCTCCCACCCAAAAGGAATAATAATAAAAAACCAACTCTTTTTACTACCCATTTCCCCTTCTAATTAGCTAAAATGTCAAGAACTATTATATAATTAGCATAAAAAAGGTTTTTGGCGTATCAAATTTCTTTGTCTGTTTTTTTTTTTGAAATTTCAATGCCATTTTGTCTGTGGAATCTCCATGAAATGAAATGGCCTTGAAAACTTAACCAATTTTTTATAAGATGAAAATCTCATTAATTATTCAGAGGTTTGTGGAAAAAAAGGTCAACGTTTGCCAATGGCCATGTCTTATATCATGGATAACTCCGTAAATGGGTAATCGAACTCTTATGTAATCAATTATTTATACAGTAATGTACTGATGGTTCAAAGTCTGATGATCATGTTAGATCAGCGGATGAATTTCATATTTTCCCGATAATAGTTTCTATCAAATACGGTACCTAGCCTACTTGATTTAAATATTTCAAAATTTCCATTTGTATTCATTACCGTGGAAAATTTTTTCTGACTGATAATGACTCTGGTATTATTGTTTCAGACAGAACAATTAAATGCAAGAATAAATTCATTCAACAATGGCTCCCAATAGTTATTCTCAACAATGTCATCCAACAATTATTTATAAACAATGTTTTGTGACAATTATTATCAAGTCTTTCAAGTCTGCTCAGACAATGACCTCAAAAACTTGCAACAATTACACTAACAATGATTTTTAACAATGAAACAGCTGTTTAAAATCAATAACGACTCACCACAGCATTCTCAACAATTATTCTTAACAATGCCTTCAAACAAATAGTTTCAACAAAGCTTCCCAATAATTGTTATCATCAAAAACTTGCAACAATTACACTAACATTGATTTTCAACAATAAAACAACTATTTCAAATTTCGTATCGACTCACCTTAGATTCCTGGCGATCACACCGTTTACGACCGGTTTAAAGCTCGTATTCTTTTATTATGGCGAAATTTAGAGCCATGTGGTCAGAAATGATTTTTCTCAAAAACTCACGTGCGCAAGCGCGAAGCAAATCTCTTTGAACTAATCTACCACTGCTGCGCATTTCAAGACATGTCAAGATCAAAAAAATAAAAAATAAAATGAAAAAATAACAAACGTTTATATTTTTCTTTTTTCTTTTTTCCTCCTCTCACAGCAAATTTACTCCCATCATTTCTGTCACATAATTTTCAGCCTTAGTGCCAAACCAGAAATACAACTTATAATTTAACAGCTCATTCGTGAGTGTAAATTGAAATGTACAAGTGCATGAATTGCAATATGGAAGATTTAACAATACCAAGCAACAATATAAATCTCACAATGACACAATAATACCCAAAACAACCACAGAAAAATACTTTCCCATTGTTCCACTCACATTATTGACATCCCAACAACATTCGCCCATTCCAACAATGCCAATTTGGCAGTATAAGCCATTATTACCCAACAAAAACAAATTTTTAACAATTTCTTACCTGTCAACAATACCAAGCAACAATGACACAATAATACCCAAAGCAACCACAAAAAAATACTTTCCCATTGTTCCACTCACATTATTGACATCCCAACAACAATCCCCCATTTCAACAATGCCAATATGCATCAAATGGCATTTTTACCCAACAAAACAATCTGTAAACAACAATAAAATAATTTCCTACCTTTTAATAATACCAAGCAACAATTTAACTCTTGCAAAGACACAATAAACACAGAAAAACACTTCCCCATTGTTCATTGATGTTGTCCCAACTCCCAACAACAATCTGCCATTCCAACAATGCAAATTTGCATCAAATGGCATTCTTACCCAACAAAACAAGATTTAACAATATTTAAACAATTTCTTACCTTTTATAAGATGTCAAATGGTTTTATACTTCCAATGTTGAACAGTTTTCAAAACCTGCAAATAGAAAAACACAATCAATTTCGGCTTATCTCAATTATCTACAACAACCAACATAAAACCTCAACATATTTAGTCTTCCCAACAAACAAGAATGTAAATAGAACCTCACAAAACCAAAAACCAAAAGAAAAACAAAAAAACAAAATAATTCCCTCTAGAATTACATCAAGCATAAACCTTTTAATCAGTCAAAATAAATTTCCAGCACAGCAAAAAAAACTCAATATTCTCAATTTCCCATTAAAAACCCATTGATGTGTAAACATTTGAAGTTGGAAATAAGAAAAACACAAAAACTGATAAACAACATCATCATTAACAACATTTCCACCCATCTGCATGGTTACAAACAAGCTAAACTTAAGTTTTAACTCAAGTAAGGCTTATCTCAAGACTCTCTAAGTTGGAAAAACTTGAAAGAAGCTTAACTCTCATCAACTTGTTGCCAAAAAAAAATCTCCTGTAAATCCTTCATTCATCCATAAAAAATAAACAAGTGGATGAATTGTTGGAAGGGACAACAAACCCTGTTAAGTTAAGACTGTATAACAAGCATAGCATAGCATAAACCCAGAACTAGTCTCTTTTGTAAGATATGGGTGCACATAATCCACTTGACAAATAAATTTTGTCACAAGTTGGTGATTTATTAAGCAAAGAGTGGGAGCATGGTGGAGATAAAGAATGGAAGGAAAAAGTGGAAAAAAGTAACAAGTGGGTAGGAAAAGTCAAATTTATTTGCTAGAAAACCACTTTACACTGACACAAATTTACAATTTAACTAAGAAATTGTGCAGATACTGTGTCTGCACATCATCTCTTGGCAAAACTCGACTTTAACTTTTATTACTCACAGAATTGCTGGAGGAAAAACAAAGGAAATGTTTAAGTTTTTTTTTTTTTAGTTTCAAATAAATTTTCAGTCAAGTAAAGATGAGGGAAATGTGTTTACTTTTCTCTTTAAATATAGCAAGATAAATAAGACATTGATGATGATGTTTTTTTTTGCTTTTCTTTTTTGTTTCAAGTTTTTGGTGGTTGAAATTTTTTTTTTTCAATTAAGCTAGGCCTAAATGTTGAATTAATGAATTTAAATTAAGGCTGAAAATGTGGGGAAGTTTGAGTCCGGGCCTAAATGTTCTGGGAAATTAATCTGCACCAGTTGGAGGAGGAGGGAGAAATTTATACTCTGTATTTTTAAGCCTAATTAGCAAAAAATAAAAAGTAGGCTTAATTTCCCACACGACTAAGTCTAACTAGGAGATTAAACACAAATAGGATTAGTTTATCTGGGAATTGCATCATCATGGCATGCCAGATTGCCAGTACCTGAGTGAGAGCACAACTCGTCAACTTCCCAAACTACTACAGTATATTGACAGCTTATTACAAGTCTTCGGCTTTTGATCTTTTAAAGGTCATTTGAAATTTCGTTTTTTTTTTCCCATTTTGGTTGTGCAAGGGATGTTTTTTCCATTTGGCATTGACTGGGTTGCCCCAACACAATGGAAACGTTGAAATCATTATTTGGGACCACAAGAAAATGTGTCCCACAAGAATTCTGTGTTTAGTCTTTAAGTTGTTACTTATTAGTTCTAACAGTACAGTAAAACACTAGGCACATTCCATTATTCTCTGTGTTAGGTCATGTGTAGTGTTAGAAATTACAAATCAGTGCTCAAATTTCATTCTGTAATAAATCATAAAATGTGATGTCACTTCCTACATTGTGTTACTACACTTTCCTAAATTTGACACTAGGAAACTTTTCTGTGTTGTCACCTGAC